>JABUQX010023244.1:0-15000 GCA_015478945.1 Trachelipus rathkii | reverse complement strand
GTGAACCCAAATGAAAGAACGTGCTCGAGCTAGTATCAGTAGGTCTGGAAATGATGGTTGAGACTTCTAACTTACTATGATCTGCCGGACAGACCTTCCACTACAAATATAGAAACCCTAAATAGAGCTATGCCTTTTGAAAGAGTTTCGCTTTTTCCTAACTTGATTTTAGCTTCGCTTGCTTTAAAGCCATCAAACACTAACTTAAAACTACGATAGTGGTGAATCTATGTCTTTAGAATAACATGATTAAATCAAGATAGATAGAGCGCGTGATACCACTAACAGGTAGAAAGAGCTGCTACATTAATCTTGGCAGAAAGACCTGTGAAGTAATTTCTAACTCCAATTTTGGAAGTATTTTTATAATGCTAATGTCCTCTATTGTTAGAGAATTGCATAGTATGGGCAGACTATCTTTGTCGACTTCAACGCCATACGGATTTGAATTAAGATTCAGACTTGAATAAACTTTGGAATCACTTAACTTAGAAATCGTATTTTGCACATCCGGCAATGCAGTTTGTACAGGAACAACATATTTATTCAATCTTCTAAAATCTAAAATAATTTCCGGTTTTAGACTCCCTTTGACTGGAAGAACTAAGAGTGGATGCGAGTGCGGTGAATCAGAGGATTCTATATATCCATCCAACATGCATTTATTCACCCAGCTATCAATATCTGACTGAAATTTGTGCGGAAGAAGGTAGTTTGGAGTAAATATATAATTCGGACGATCGGACGTTAATTCTAATTTAAACTTACCCAAAGGACATACGTCGACACGATCGTTACTAAGAGCAACTACTTCTCTGTTTTCTATTAAGAAATCAAGGATGGTTTCTAACTGTGACGCATCCTGTAACACCACTAAATCCGCTTCTTTCTTCGACTTTGAAAGCAGAATTTCCCTATACACATCGCGTAATTCAGAATTAGAAAGACCCTCGGATGTATCTATCCGGTTTATGTTTGAATAAGAACTACGAAAACCCAAAGAATTTGCTTTAGAAACCCTTGTATTTTTATCCATAGTGACTGGAGCTGAACTTAAATTAACACATTTGACTAAAATTGTGCCATCTTTTACACCACTTAACACATTGGCAAAAATGACATTTGAAACAATATTTTTCTCAGAAACGAGGTAAACTTCTTCAGGGGGTAAGGTTCCCGCCTTTGAACGAACATCAACGGACAATATCGTCGTTGAATAAGCATTAAATTGAACAGTACTCGGCAAAAACAAATCATAACTTTCATCATCGAAAATTGAAAGTTCATGAATATAAGACTCGTGCTCGAAATTAATAGATTGCGTTTTGCAAAAAGAAACAGTATTATCGACTTTAAAATCGTCGTTAAAGAACATTTTTATCATGTGATAATGGATTAAAAACAGAATTTTTATCATCAAGGAGCGGACTCCACGCAGTTAAAGGAATACTACTTGTGCCCCTTTCGTCATTCATAATTAACATTTCATTCTTTAAATCAAAAGAAATGGGCAACGAAGCGAGTACATCAGTGCCTAACAACATATTCCCACTGAAAGTACACTGGTTGTTGACAATAATTACGTGAATATTGAACAGTCTATCGTTCAACAGAAGCTGGAGCTTTACACGACCCAGATTTGGGATCACGTTTCCAGATATGGATTTTAGCACTATGTTATCCTCTTTCAATTCTAAAGGATAGTATTTTCTTAACCTTTCGAACGTCCCCTGGCGTAATAAAGAAACACCTGAACCTATGTCAAGATAGCTTGACATCTCGTAGATAAACTCATACTCTACTGTGAGTTTTACTTTTAGAAAATAGCTCTTACCTATTGCAGGAATATCATCTATTTTATACACATTTGAAACAGACGATGTATTATTGAAAATATTTGTAATATTAGCCTCTAATGGCGCAACTACGACGTTCTGAGGCAGAAAACTCGTAGCCTTTCTCAAAAATTCGACTTAGAAAAATAAGAAAACTGATCCTGATTTCGATCAAAACTCGGCGGATTACGGAAATTTGAGCATCGATTTCGTACTGATTGATGCGGAAAATAAGAATTTTTAGAATACATTGCATGCCTTTGTGAGTTATATTTCTCAGATTTATAATGAAATTGCTTATTTGGATTATAATTTGGATCCAATAAGTGCACTTGAGACTCTAAATTGTTCTCTGCAAATTGGTACGTGTGCGGAGAATTTGCTCTACAACTTTTGTTTCCGGCGTTTCGCAGCTCGGTTTTTGAATAATTATTTGACCTACCTGTCATGCGTCTATCATAATTTACACTCTTATGATATGAATTTGGCATATTGTAGCAATGATTTACCTGGTAACTTCCCCTTGAGTTACTTTGACCCTTATGAAAATGAGAATTTGAACCCCTATGAACATTAGAATTTGAACCCCTATAGAAATTCGTCTGATTTCTTTCGTAATTTTCACGCTCGACTGGCGTTATAACTTTCACCCTCTTAATACCCTGCGGTGAAT
This sequence comes from Trachelipus rathkii, assembly GCA_015478945.1. Lineage (NCBI taxonomy): Eukaryota > Metazoa > Arthropoda > Malacostraca > Isopoda > Trachelipodidae > Trachelipus > Trachelipus rathkii. The sequence continues at coordinate 12,492 of JABUQX010023244.1, read as the reverse complement.
AAGGTTCCCAGAATGTGCCTTGGCAATTTCTTTGAGACCCCCGCATATGTGGCTTGTAACACATTGAACAAAAAGAACCGAACACGCATTCAGAAGTATGGTGGGCATGTCTTTCACAGTTACGGCAAAACACACCTTTTTGCGTATTCTGATGCTTTGGAGATAAGGAATTTGCATTTGAAAATGACTTTTGAAGATTCCGAGGCTTACTTTTTACTGTATGAGCCTGGTGAAAAGATTGTGGAGCCACATTTTTTTCAGTTTGTGTGTGATACACTGTGGTAGAAAAATTTGGATTTGGAGCTTTATTTGACGCTGACGCCATCTTACCATTATTTAAAGAGTGAGTTTTCTTCAAATAAGTTTGAATCTGCTTCGGAATTGAATTATTCACATCAAAATCTTCGTGTATGATTCGTTGAAATTGAGGTTTGGAATTTGAGTACAACATAGAAAACAAGAGTAAACGACGCTGCTCGTCACTAAACTTTACGTCATGCATTAACGCCGCTGAATCAAGGAAAGTTTGTAAAACTTTTTGCGCTTCCGTTATGAACTCTGGGAGTGAGTGATTATGAGACCATTTTACATTTATGAACTCACTGAAAGCTTCGAAAGAACTAATAGAGACCAAAGGATTTAAGCAATACGACAGATTCTTCTTAAAATCTTCCCAATTATCAGCCCGGCAGAGTTCCGGTGTATTTCTGATGAGATATGAAGCATTACCCTCCTTCATATTCACAAAACGTACATAGCTCCGTAATTTCTCGACATCGGAGGTTATCTGTTCATCCTGGAAGTATAAATCTATAGCAGTAAACCATGATCCAAGCTCCGGTCCAACCCAGGAGTTGTTTATAAACCCTACTAACAGAGGTATGTTTGGCTTAGAGTGTCTCAAACGGTCAATATTCAACGTTTGACGCTCCATGTTTGAAGAATTATTTAACTGAGAAAAGGAATGATTATTTAAATTGACGGATTCAGCCCCGTGAGCTATCTCTGCAGGAGGAATTTGCTCCGTTGTATCGTGTGAGGAAACTTCAATGTTGTCCTCTGTATCAGAAGGCATTTGAGAATGATGAATAAATTACGACCAGAAAATATTAAACCCTATATTCAAAGAACACGAAAAATACCCACAACAGCAGAAAATAGAAGGAAAATAATACAATAAAAGAAAAACCACGTAAGAATGGAATGCAAAAACTTACTCTGGCGTACACTTTCTGGCAGTTGCTTCAATGATACTTCTGGACATAAATTAGTAAATAAATGAAAAGGACGTTTGCCTTCAATAATAATAAATATTAAAATATATAGTAAAAAAAAAATAATCTTTTTATTTGTAATAAAAAAAAAATATATTAATTTCACTCTTAATATTTAGGAAAAACTCCCTAAAAACAGTGCCTTATATCCTCGTTCCGATGCAGCATGGGAAACTTTCTTTCCGAATTTTAAGTACAGTCTCTGATCAATTTTGAAATCTGAAATTGTTGATTCGCTGGAAGGATGCAATCTCTTCTTTGACAGGTACCTCAAAAACAATAAAGAACATTAATATACATGTAAATAAATATGTATAAACAAACAATATGTTTATACTAGACCAAGATATATATATATATATTATATATATTATAAATATATATATATATATTATATATATATATTATATGATAATATAATATAATTTTATATATATATAATATATTATATACTATATTATATATATATATATATATATATTATATAATTATATATATAATATAATATATGAAATTATTTAGCTAGCTTGTACTTGGAGCTTGCTACTGACCTCCACGCAAATTTAAAATATCCCAGATTTCATTCAGATAGCACACTTCACACAAGTCACCTTTGTGGCTACAATAAATTTGTGAAAACAAATGGATAAATAAAATTTTTATTTTGAGTAGAAAAATTTTCATACAAAAAAAATACTTTTTCACTGCAACTGGAATTTCTCTCGCAAACAGTAGGAGAGGAAATGAGGAAGAAGAAATATTTTTAATTTTTCTGCAAAATTTTATTTGCAGTTGATAACTCGTCAATGTAAGGATTTTAGTATAGAAAGAAACTATTACGCATAAGCCTCTCACATTCGTACAGGTGATACACAAACTATACAGTAGGATATATGTTCATAAAATATATGACATATATGTAAAATATATAAATTTCAATAAATATTTTTATCAATATTTATTCTAGTTGCATTTCAGAACATTTTAAAAACATCTGTTAATAAGTAAATAAGCAGACGACAAAATTTTACAGTTATAATACAAGTCTCGTATAACTGCGTAAAAACTGGAAATATCTGGTATGAAGCCCAATGAACCCGTATATAATATCTTTACTATTATAAAATCAACCCCGTTATTACATACAAAAACTAGCCTCCAACAACCTATCTTGAACGATTAAGAATCTAGAATATTCTATATTCTATGAATACACATTTGTGTGTGTTTAAAAAGTATTTTATTTACTAGTATAATATGATTATACCATTTATTTATAAAATATATGATGTTAAAATTTTTAAAAAGTTATTATAAAAGAAAAAATTCTGGTTAAAATAATTTTTAACAATGTGAATGAAATATTGAAACAAGGAATCTATGTTTCAGCAACGCGAGGCTACACAAACTTTGATTACGTCACTACGTCCACAGGTGCCGCTTCCAATCAGAATTAAGCAAATATCGTTTATATATTACTTATAACAGGCGAGGATTGAACCCAAATGACAAAATGGCTATTTTTATGAAAATATTAAAAAAAATATTTTACATAAGAAATATGAAAAAGAAAATTATTTTACTTACAGTATTCGTATTTTATATACATACGAACAGTACCTGAAGACATTTCTTTAGTTCATAATAATATAATACCAGATTAATTTTTTCTCAAAGACATCTAAATCTGCTCCGAGAATGATGGATCCGTGGAGGAATGGAAAATAAGATTCGCAACTTGTATACTTCTGCTCCCCGAAAATGATCCTTTTGAAAAATTGAAATGCTTCCTCAATGCTCTTTGTAGCATAAAAGAATATCTTCAGACCAATGTAGAGTAAAGTCGCCTCAATAATCTTGAAGTATATTGTAGATAATATAAAAGATTTTCAGTGTAAACGATGCTAGAAGGTTCTGTTTAAACGGTCGCCATTCTATTTCTTAGCAAGTTTTGTAATCAACTTTCCTTTCATACAGGTACTTGCGTTGATTGGGTTTATACCCCGTGTGCTCTAAAGAAATAGACAAATCAAAACTTCCCGAAGATTGCTTTACTAGACAGGATGATGGACTCATCAGTGGCTACAAACTCCATCTACTATTGGTCACTTGGTAAAGAAGAAGAGGCTTGAATGAGACGATGCACATATAAGATAATTTTTAATAGTATATCTTATATATTTATATATTTATATATATATATATATATCCTTGTGAAATAATAATGTAGAATATAGAAGTCACATTCCTTTAATAAAATAGTTCAGTAAATAATATCTTTATCCTTATCAACAGAAATGCGTAGCAGAGATTGTCAACTTTATTTACAATAATAAATCTTCTTAAATATAATACAAATATATTTGAGCATTAAATAGAAATCGAGTCTGTAATAAATCTTTGAGAGAGCGTGGTTTCGTGGAACATTAAATACACTTGTGAGAGAGAGAGAGGTAAACAACTTGATATATTAAAAGATTCTTGGAACATAGATATGCGATGCTGCACAAATAGTCTTTGCATAAACATTTATATCTTGTAGAGTATAACAGTGAAATATCTTCTTGTAGAATTTATCATACAATGTGTTATGGAATAATTAGACTTACTGTATTCTGCGACAGTAGAATGAATAGACAATGATGCGGTCTCTTCAACGACCAAAGGAAAATAGTAGCTTATCTTAAGCATAAATTCAACACGAATAAATATTAGGAATGGCTTCACTTTTATAATAAATTATTTCACTTGTAAATATAATATCACGTGAGTTATCTTAAAACATTAGATTAACTCTTAGAATGCTAAAACACAAATAGCACTTTCTGCGTAGCAGCAGTCTCTGTACACGACTCTCTCGCACGAAAACCAACGTCAGACTCTCTCGACTAATACTGTACATTATACTATATACTATAATAATATTCAGGGCTTAACAACAGGTGGCGCAGTTGCCCTTCAACCTACTTTTATTATACAAACTTTGCAATAGAATTCTAATGTATTGTTTTTCTCTTTATCTATATGCGTGGATTATATAATGTATATAATTCTAGCCGTATATATATGTCAAAAGTTTTTTTTTCAAATTATAAAATTAATAATAGCATTTAAATATAAAGATAATTTTTTTTGGTGAAGGGAGAGCCATATCTTTCGCTTGCGGGAGAGTGGAAGACCTGTTGATTTAAAATTCTAGAAAAGGAAAAAGAAAACATTGTTTCAACACACACACACTGGACTCCACTCCCCCGCAAAGTCGAATTGCTATTGTTGCCCCTTCTTCCAGAAGCTAGCTAGGTGTAGTATACCGGTATATAGTACAATTTATTATTATTTTTGTTTATATGTATATATTTTTGATACTTTTTTTTGTTTTTCTTAAATTTCATTATTTCTTGTTCATTCTTTTTTTTTTTCATAGAATATATTATGTATGCATATATGCAGGATATATATATATGATTTTCATTATTTTTAATTATTCATTAGTTAGATAGATTTGTTGGGAAAAATTTAATTTTCGTAATCTTATAATAAATACCTTAATTGTGTCTTTCTTTAATTATCAAGGCTGCCGAGGGTTTTATTGTAAGTTTTTGTCTGATGGTAAATAAAATTTGAGTAACAAAGGGGGAAAAATAGTAAGTACCTTCCAAATCGTTGTGGCTGCAGAATTCTGAAATATTGCCAAAATACATGGTGCATGCTTTACTTGGTATTTTAAAGCATATTGATCCAATTTTAATATTGTCAACAGGTAATCCATTCGAAATAGCTGAATGCCCGGAAATACTTAGAAGGAACAACATATAAAAAGAAGACTTCCGCTGTGCCAAAAAGAGAGAAATACTCCACCCAAGAAAGAAAGAATTCAGGACATCGCTGTGGAACATCTCCATTTTGTGCCTGAACCTTTCCAGAAAGCAGTGTGCTCGTCCAGACTTACAGGTGAGCACGTCTTTCTATTGTGGTGGGGACTAAAAACCTACCACATAAAGTGGTAGCAGAGCGTAGTTGTTTCTTGTAGGAATACTACCGTCTCTGCTGCTGAGTGTTGTCAAAGTGTCACTCAGCCGCCACTATCGTCTGAACAATCATGACCGACGGAATGAATGATTTAATAGAGGACGGGAAGACCGAAGATGGGAAAACACCACCGACCGATTCCGTCCCCCTTCCACCGAATCAAGCTAATATGCAGTCCAGTGTTGTCACTTCAGATCCCACAAATCAAAGAGCGCCGTCGAATCCAGCGGTAGTTACCGTGGATGCTCAGTTCTTCCAATCAGTGTTGCAACAGAACACCAAGCTGATGGAAAAAATGACTGCCTTGATATCCGCAATGGAAGTAGATAGGAAGCCTAAGAAAATGATTCCTTTGGGCAAATTTAAGATCGAGACTGGGGAAACAATGGTCCAGTTTTTCGACAGATTCGAGCAGTTTTGCGCTGTGCAATACCCCGGATCAACAGAGGGAATGGTGGCCTTATTGGGAAGCCATCTCCTGGGGTCTGCTTTGGAGGCTTACAATATAGTCGCAGCGACATCGGCCGAATATCCCTTCGTGAAGTCCCAACTTTTGCAGTGGTTCAGAGAACACTTGAAGAAGAAAGTAAATACAGAAACAGCTGAATTTACAAAAGCCGTAATGAAAGAAGAGGAAGATGTGCCCCTGTTTGCTTTAAGATTGTTGGGACTGGCGCAAAGAGCATTTCCAGGAAATGATGTAAAAAGAATGCCTATGGTGCGAGAAAAGTTCTTGGATAGTGTGCCGGAAGAGGTCAAGATTCGAGTAGAAACTGCATTAATGGGAGTAGAGGTAACCCAGGGTTCAGTAACCCCTTGGGAGCAGTTAGTAATAATGGTGGACAAGGTATACCGCGGAAATAAGAAGAACGAAAATCCGGCCGTAGAAATAGTTGATTTGACTCAGTCATTACAAATGTCCACCATTCCCATGCAACATCAAATGGCATTACCCAGATATGATACTCAGGAGGGATTGTGTTGTTGCCGACAAATGCAAACACAACCCCAGCTTCGAGCTGTAACATCTCAAAGAAACGATAATAATGCTGCTAACAATGCAACACCAATATCGTCAAGTAATTATAGGCCACCAAGATATGAATCATCAAATCAAATCACAACAAGAGAATTTAGAAATGGGCAGAGAAATTATCAACAAAGAAACCAAAATGGCTCCACAGTTCCAACCTGCAACCATTGCAAGAAGAGAGGACATAACATGAGTGATTGTTGGAATCGGCCACAATGTATGTATTGTGGTAAACGAGGTCATGTCATAGAGGATTGCTACCTTGAACAAAATCGATGTCTAAAGTGTAAAGAGGTAGGCCATTTAGTAGGGGATTGTCCCAATGGTCGAGGCCAAACTCCGGCACCACCAAGAATAACGTGTCCCTTTTGTCAAAATGAACATTTAGGAAAAGATTGCCCACAAAGATCGGGAAACGGGGGAGCTCTGGCATGGAAGACCTCATGCCAGAAGCCGCAGCAACAGCAGAAGTAATAGACGAATATGAAGGGGGAGCTTGGGGAATTGAGGTCGAGGAGGATGATCCTGGAGGGTCGCAGGAGATTCCTCGCGAAATTTTTCACCAAACGACATCGGTCCAGGTGCCCCCAATAACAATCTTTGAGAGCCCTCACGGGCAGGACCAGTTGACACAGGTGTCGGTATTGGTTACAGTTAGTGATAAAGACATCCCACCTGATGATAATTATGACCGAGTTGGGGAAAACTCACCTGCCGTAACTAAGATCAATCATGAAAACCAGAACCAGCAGTAGTAAAAGAAAACAGGAAGGAAACCAAAGAGGAGGATGAGAGCTCAGAGAACATCATTCATTATCATATTATAAGAGCTCCCCAAAAGACCTTAATCTTGTCAGTTACCATAGTGGATCAACCACCTATGGAGCCTCTTACAGCGTTTGTAGATACGGGTGCAGAGGTGAGCCTTATATCGGCCAGCTGTTTCCATCTGTTAGACAAAAAGAAAAGTCCATCTTGCCCACCGCTTTTCGAGGCGTCACTGGAATAGGAAGTGTCCGATTTCCAGTTTTAGGAGAAATAATGATCGCATTACGTTTATCCACCAATTATGTCCTGAAGCCTGGTCGCTTTGTCGTCGTGCCAGATCAATTGTCCGAATACGACTTGGTTTTGGGATATGACATTCTTAATCAAGAACATCTTTTACCTGATCTGTACCACAAAGAATTGGTAATCCGACGTGGGAATTATGTACAGACAGTAGCGGTGGATATGAGACAAGGTTTACCAAGGGAAGAGACCTGTACCTTGGTAGAAGCTGTGAGTATTGCACCGCTGCGGTGTATGGTGGTAGAAATTGAAAGAAAAGGACGACCAATTCCTATAAAACAACCCGTACTGGTGGAGGCTTGGCGGGATTTGTCAAAAGATATCAGATTTGAACATTCCTTAGTAAATTTTTCGGGCGATAAAGCTTTAGTAATCTTGCAAAACACGGGTGAAACAACAAGATATTTAAAGAAGGGAACAATTGTAGGACAATTGGAAGAAATTACTACAGTGGAGGATCCCACTGTGAATGTAGTCGAATTAAATGAGCAAAGTCCTAATGAATACTCCGAATGGAATCCTGAGAATTTAGTTAGCGCTTTTAGATTGAATGAGGCGGATTTAACGGCAGATCAAAGGAATCAGGTCATTGAATTATTGATGCGTTATCCCTCTGTCTCGAGTTTGGGAGATTCTGACGTGGGCTGCACAAATGTCATTAAGCATAAGATCGAAACTATGACGGAAGATCCTGTGCAAGTGCCAGTCAGAAGGCTACAAGGCCCCATGCTCAGAGAAATCGAGGCAGATTGCAAGAAATTGGAAAATGAAGGAATCATCCAGAGGAGCAAGTCCCCATACTCAGCCCCAGTGGTACCCATTAGAAAGAAAGATGGTTCAATCAGATTGTGTATTGACTACCGGGAATTGAATAAAATCACAAAGGGAGATAGTTTTCCTATCCCAAATCTGATTGATATGTTGTTTAGTCTCCAAGGCATGAAATATTTTACAACAATAGATTTAATTAAAGGTTATTATCAGGTGGAAATGGAGGAGACCAGCATTGAGAAAACCGCTTTCACCACTCCGTTGTCTCATTGGGAATTTTTACGTATGCCGTTTGGAGTGAAGAACGGCCCGGCCACTTTCCAACGAGGGATGAGATTTGCTCTGTCGCATATACCCTGGAACGAGTGTATGGTGTATCTGGATGATGTCCTCATTATCAGTGAAACGTTTGAAGAGCATCTGGAAATTTTAGAAAAAGTATTGTCAGCATTTGAAGAAACGGGATTCAAAATAAAACCAGCCAAAACTTTCCTCTTAAGAAAGGAGGTCCAGTATTTGGGTCATAGAGTGTCTGAAAACGGTATGATCCCTTTGGAAAACAATTTACAGGGAATAATGCAGTTTCCGGTACCAACCACCGTTAGGAAATTACGGCAATTTCTGGGCATGGTAAATTTCTATAGGCGTCACATCGCCCATTGCTCGGAAATAGCCAAACCACTTTTCGAATTATTGAGTAGCAAGACTCTAAAGTGGACCGAACCATGTCAGAGCGCCTTTGTGGCATTGAAGGAAGCTTTAACATCACCACAGATCCTGTCATACCCAGATAGATCAGAAAAAGCAAACCCATTATTGTTGTACGTGGACGCCTCAGATATCGGGGCAGGAGCGTGTCTTTCCCAGATCCAAACCGGGGAAGAACGTCCTATAGCTTTCATCTCCACAACGTTTAACAAAGCCGAACAACGCTATAGTACTACAGAAAAGGAAGTTGCTGCAATACGATGGGCTGTGAAGGCATTAAAACCTTTCCTTTATGGAATAAGAGTAGTTATTTATACAGATCATCAGCCGCTATTATATTTGCATAGTATGCCGTTAGTAAACGCACGAGTAGCTCGCACGCTTGAAGAAATCAATGATATAGACTACGAGCTAAGGTATATTCCTGGAAAAGAAAACATAGTGGCTGATGCTTTATCTCGATCACCGATCGGTGAAACCTTTGACGAACAAGAGATTTTCCCGGTAAACGCCCTTCCTGGAGGATTTTCTGAGGTTAAAATTCCTGGAGGGGGTGATTCGCTCTTTCAAGCTTGCTCTGTTGCTTTATATGGTTCAATTGAAAATCATCTGAAGATACGACAAGAAGTGGTTAAAGAATTGCTAGAAAATAGGAGTAAGTATGGATTACCATCTGGAAGAGATGCTAGGCAAGTGACCAAACAATTACATCTCCTGAGACAACCAGGTCAGTTCCCTATGACACAGGCAATAATGGCATTTGCAGAGTTACATCGTTTGCAGGTTTGGGTGTATTATGGGGACTCGAAGCCGTTGAAGTTCGGGAAGGATACCGAGAAGAATATTTGCCATCTTTTATGTTGTGGGGGAGTCCACTATAATCTTTTGTTGCCCCTGGTCATGCAAATGAATAGAGAAACAGATATAGCCAGCACTAATGTAGTGACCCCAGTGGAGGAATTCCCGGAGTGGACATTATTGGACGAATCAATGGAAGAAAAGAGCGCTACTGAAGCGGTACCACCTACTAAAGCTCCCCAAAACACCGGTGGGGAGGTGGAAAGAGATTCGGGATATCCTCGGATACATCAGATAGTGATAGATCAAGATAATATCATAGATCCCTTGGAAATTGACCATGACGACATTGATAAGTTACAAAAATCAGACTACCTATTAAGACGCTTAAAAAGAGCCATAGTACAAAATTTGCCATTTAACGGGCCATTGAAACCTTTTGCGCGTGTCAGTAAGTACATATATCTGAGGAATGATCGGTTATACAGGGAGTTTCCTACGGGAGAGTTTGCATTGATTGTCCCCCATTATTATTTGACTGAGGTAGCAATAAAAACACATTGGAGGTTTGCCCATATAGGAAAACACAAATTACATTCTCTGCTTATAAATTGGATATGGCATCCTAAAATCACAGCAATTTGTAATGATATCGCCACCACATGTTATAAGTGCCAAGCATGTAAGATTTCTAATATCCTATACGTTCCGCCCACACTAAAAATAATCACTTCAAGACCTTTTGAATTGGTGGCGATGGATTTGATACAATTCCCTTGTTCAGCCCAAGGGAATAATTATGCATTGGTGATGGTAGATCATTACACAAAATGGGTGGCTGCTGTTCCGCTGCGGAACAAACAAAGTATCAACGTAGCCAACGCATTTCAACATCGAATATTGCCATTTCTACAAAAGTTACCGGAACGACTTCTAACAGACAACGGCAGAGAATTTATAGGGCCTGAATTTGAAGATCTTTTAAAACGACAACAGATTAAACATGTACTGACTACTCCTTATACACCATCCTCCAATGGAGCTGTCGAGCGGGTCAATCGTACCATTAGTCAGTACCTTAGAATGTCCATCAAGAAGTCAAATAGGTGGGATGAAGAATTATCACAGGTTTTACTGGTTTACAATCATACAACTCATTCAGAGACGAACATGACTCCCTGTGCAAATATACTAAAAAGGGCGCATGAATTACATACCGGACTTCATTTGCCTGTTGAGGAAGAACGTTGGTCAGATAGTCACGAGAGATTTGTTCCTTATGAGTTACATCAGATGGTGGGATTAAAAGTTCATCTTCCCGGAAACCTGACTAAAAATAAATTCCACCCTAGATATAGTGGCCCTTATGAAGTGATCAAGGTAAATGACAACAAGGTCACCTATACAATAAAATCCGCAAAGGACGGGAAGCAATATAAAGCTCACCATAAGCAATTAAGGATATGGAAAATGCCCCCTGATTATTTGATGAATAATCCGACATTCCAACGATATGCGCTAAATGAAGATCGAGAATCAGTGTTGTATGATGAAGAGAAAGTTGAGGAAGTTTTCAATGATAATGAAGTGGAGGTACCAATAACTGAACCTGACGAGATAAATGATTTTGATAATGATGATGACGACGATGACGATGATTCATTTGTAGGATTCACTATTGATGAAGAAATATTAGCTACCATTAAAAACAAATTTAAAGAACTTTTAAAAGAACAGGAAAAGATAAATTTAGGGTTAGGAAAAATATTAGATAAGGAAATAGAAAGTAGGCAGTTAGACTTAGATAGTACGTTAGGATACGATAGTAGAGTTCATAGGGAAGAGGAAGAATTTAATGAATACTTAGAATGGGACACCTCTGATTTGATTGAGGAGGCAGAATACCGTTGGGAATCTATGAGAGTCCCACCGGAAAATTTGAGGGAATCTTACCCTACTGATAAAACCTTTGAAGAACGCATTCAAGCATATTCAACCCCTATAGTGGGAATACCCCTAAATGAAGAAGCCGAAATAGAGGCATATTTGAATAATGAGCAAGGTGAAGAAGATCAACAAATGTTTTCTGATGAACTGTCCTTTGAAGGTTCGAAGAGTAGAATAGATAGTACTTGCGGCTTAACTGGAGCTACGTTCAACAGAAAAGCAATGACTCGTCCTTATACTCGGTCGCGGGGGCCGTGTCAGGACTTACCAATCGTATTTCCCTTCATGATAGAAAGGAGACCACGAAATAAAAAGAAAAATTAAAATAAGATAGAAACACTTTTTAAAGAAATAAATATAGGAAATTAAAGGAAGTTAAAGAAATTAAGAAATTAAAGGAAGAAAATCATTTCCCCTGTGCGTCAATTGGAATTGACGGGTGGGGAGGAATGAGATGGATATCATCTATGTCTTGTTTTTCCCCATCCTTACAGGTGTGTATTTTTGAATAAAATATAACAGAGAAAAAGAACAAAAATCAAATAAACGGAAAATCAACATCTGAGAAGGAAAATAAACAACAAAAAGAAAATAAGAAAGCAAGAAAAATAAACCGGAAGACAATCGGAAGCCAAGAAAAGACGACTGGAGAGTAACTCTTTGCCTTATTAAAAGGGTAAATATTATAGATTATTATGTTCTCATTTATATGTTTTTACTGATAGGAAAGTAATAAAAGATGAATAAAGTAAATTTAGTACATCATTATTTAAATTTTTTTGTTGACTTTTGAGGAGTTTATAAGCAAGAATTTATTGCGTGGATGATGTATTGGAAATGATTATTAGTTCTTGTTTCTAT
>JABUQX010023243.1:22500-25016 GCA_015478945.1 Trachelipus rathkii | reverse complement strand
ATTACCTAATCAATGTTTGGAAGCAAGGAATAAAGCTAATAAGATGCTGGGCATAATAAATCGCAATGTTGTTTACAAGAGAAAAGAAGTTTGAAGTAAACTGTACAATAGCTATGTTAGGCCAGTATTAGAGTATTGTGCACAAGTGTGGGTCCCTTATTTGAAGAAAGACTTAGATATGCTAGAGAGAGTGCAACGTAGAGCAACAAGGATGATTTCTGAGTTTGAAGGCAAGAGCTATGAGGAGAGGCTGAATTAGTTAGGAATGTTTTCTGTAGAAATTCAATTTCTCAGAACGGACATGATACAAGTGTACAAAATATTTACTGATAATACGGAAACCAATAAATTATTCATAGTAGAGCACGGACAGGGGACTAGGGGACACAATAAGAATGTAAGAGAGACCAGGGGCATAGTAAGAAAATTAAAAAGAAAGCATACCATCTTGATATAAGAAAACATTCATTCAGTAATAGGGTTGTTAAATTTTGGAATGGGTTGCCACAGGAGGTTGTTGAGAACGACTAGATTGCAAAATTTAAGAAAGGATTGGATAGGGGTATGGATGGTTTGGGTATCATACAGTATATTTTGATTAAGCCAAATTGGAGGATTTTTAGTTTCAGTAGTTATTAAGGTTAAACTACATATTACTATAAAGTTATTGAAGCTTTTAGTGTGGTTAGCATGTAGTTTTGCTATAGTTTTTTTCCTTTTAGTTGTAGACTTTGTGTATACTATGTAAGTTATTGATAAGCGCTAGGGTGCTTTGTGGATTTGCATGAACATGTTGCTTGGTGATTGGTTCTATTGGCTTGACTGGGGCAGTCTCGATAGGCCCATGTGACTTCTTACTGTCTTTTTATTTATAATGTTCTAATATATATTCGATAGATTTTCTGCATGATTATCGGTAGTTATTTTGCTCGATTAATTATCGATTTACTTTCGATATTTTTATTTAAATATTGATTACAGATGTATCGATAGTTATTTGACTATAGGCATCCCGTCCACAAGTTTGCAAACAATATTATAAGTGTACCTGAGAAAATTTGTATTAGGCTTGCTGTGTATATTTCTGTATTTGTAATAGACCTGCTGTGTATATTTCTGTATTTGTATTAATTAGACCTGCTGTGCATATTTTTGTATTACGAGATTCAGAAGGTTGTAGATAAATAATATTTATCTTTTATTTTCTAATACTTTTTCTGTTAGTTATTTTGTTTGTTTTTCATATTTTAATGAAAATAATGTAATAATGTTGTTCCATTCCTGCCTTTGAGTTAATTAGTGTACTAAAACTTGAAACATTTCATTAACAAAAATGGTGTCAAAAAATTATTTAAAGTTTTTATGGTTCATTAACGTAAATTTTAAGTGTATATTTAAAAAAAAAAAAAACTTAAAAAAGCGCTACAAAATCAACTTTTTTATTTTTTTCGCGTAAGGATGAAGGAACTGTGTTATAACTCAAAACATGTATTAGGTTATTGATATATTAATATCAATTTTTTATCAGATTATCGATACATTGATATCAATATTTTTTAATATTTTTAATAATGGAATCTAGTTATTATCTTCTAATCAATAAAATTTAAAGATACATACATTTGTACTTTTAAAAATTTATTTTTTCCATTCTCGTTTATTTCAAATATTTAAAAAGTATATCAGTGAAAATCTTGAATAAAATGCAACTAGGCTCGCTAATAATGAAGTATAATATAATTGTTATTATTGCACATTAGTAATTTTTAAAAAATATCCCTCAAATTGTTGAAAATAATAACTAAGATTTAGAAAAACCATAAAAAACCAGTTGCAGCTGGACTTTTTTGGGTTTTATTTGGTGGGCTTTTTTTGGGGGGGGGGTTTAGGTGGGTTTTTTAATGTCAACCCTGATATATATATATATATATATATATATATATCATAGTAGTATATGTAAGTATATATATATATATATATATATATATATATATATATATATATATATATATATATATATATATCTTTTCTTTCTTTCTTTATCTTCCTCTTTGCCCCAAGACTGGGGGTAAGGTGCGTGTCATGCATCGGAAAAGAAAAGCAGTAGAAGAATATGACAAAAGTCGAAAGGAAAGCCCAGCCCTTACTCGCCCCTTCAAATTACATTAATTAGAGAACTCGTCCTGGACAGAAAATCCAATTTGTATTTCATGGGACTGCGACGGACCTCACTATTAGTGGTTCATCCCTTTGGCCCAGGTGGGCCACAACCATACCCCCATACAAAACCTCGCCATTCTCTCCTATCATCATGCACCTTTTATCGCCTCAAACTCACATTTCTCTCCTTCCAACATTTGGTTCACCGACTCAATCCACTTCTTTCGGGTCTCCCAGCCGGTCGGTTCCCAACACACTCCACTATACATCCGCTTAACCAACCGACTATCATTCATCATCCTTTCCACATGACCAAAACCATCTCAACATACTTCATTTATTCTCATTTACCCCTT
>JABUQX010023243.1:0-5000 GCA_015478945.1 Trachelipus rathkii | reverse complement strand
ACGATAATTGCAACTCATACTTTTGTGTTTATCGCGATTATCGCAATCCTATCGATAACTTGCCCACTCAATAATTTCCTTAAACTGCCACGGCGATAATTCCAGCCATTTTTATACTTTAAAGCTTCTTGCCTTAATTCTTTTAATATACCAAAACCTTATTTTAACTTTTCCCAGCCTCAAAACTAAATATGTTTTTCCAAATCTTAACATTTTCTTTCAACTACAATATTTCGTCTCGTTTTTAACTTTATTTTTGATCAACTGATTTTAAATGTTTTATTCCAACTATTACTTTAGCTATTTTAACTTGACTGCTTTATTTTAAACTTGAATTTTAAACTTGCACTTTATTCTAACTTTGACTTTTAAATTTGAACTTTTTCCTAAACTCGAATGCTTTATTCCAAACTTAAATTTTAAACTTGATCTTTATTCTAACTTGAATTTTCTTTCAGCTATTGCATTAACTTAAATTTGACTATTCGTTTTCCTCAACTCCTCCTCGTCATCTACAGATAAAAACAACTTAAACTTTTACAAAATTTTACTCCTAAACTTACCCGAGTACGCGGGACTTTAATTAACTTGTTAATGATTTTCAACTGGAACTTTGATAATCTGCTTTCTTGTTCTCCGTAAAAATCACCTTTATTTCACTCGTTGTTTTGGACGGACCAACTTTACGTAAAACTTTCACATATAAAAAGACGCGATTCTAGCACCGATTTTCTTCATTTCAGAATATTTTAGTTGGTTTAGGGATTTCTTTAAATCACCCTATTGTACGACTCCCCCTCAGAGATTGGTTGTCCAATCTCTAACAAGAAAAATAATTACACTGGTTCCTCCTCCTTGACGCCTTTTTTGCTTCTGTCCGTCTTTCGTACTCTAGAATCTTTCCTTGTACGTTAGACAATTCTGGAACTGATCCTCGTGATCTTGTTTGTGGTGGCGAGTATTGGCTTTCCTCAGCTTGTTCACAATTCTCTACGTACACTGGTTCTTGACCTTTATTCATGTTCTCCGGGCTTTCTCCAACTTCCCTCAACTCTTCATATAGGGATTTCCTGGTTGGTTCTGGTGTTTCTAAGTCTTCTGCTGAGTTCAGGGCTCTCTCTTCCATTTCTAACATTCCAGTCCCAGGTACATGCAACTCCTCCTCCAATTGGCCAAATGACGTTTCTTCTTCCAAATCACTCCTGTCGCTTTCTATTGCAGCCAAAATATAACTGTTCTCCGGGAACCGTAACGACGCCTCAAACTTCCGGATGTCAAAGTCACCGTTTCCGTCACTATTTGTATCATTGTTGTCAAACCAGTCCAACTGTTCACTGGCATCAATAGGTGAGGGGACCGATTCCGTATAGCTCGTTTGTGTCCCTATATCGAATGTTATCAACTGGTCCGTCTGTACTGCTGCAACCTTCTTCGTTTTGACGCTTGCTGTCGCTACATCTTTCAGCATCTGCCACGCCTTCTTTAACTGGGCTCCTTTCTTCTTTTCCGTCCGCGTAACGACCGACTGGTTCTTACTCCACAAAGTTGTACGCTGTTCCGGACGGTTGTGTCCACCCCTGACCCAAGGGTCACGCTCATCTTCGACCGACTGGTCCTGTACACGTTCAACCGACTGGTTCCTCCTACACTTGACCGAATGGTTCTTCTCCATTTGTACTGAAACGTTCCTTAAGAACCCCAACCTGGGGCCACACTCCGATGTCTCTAACTCAGAATCAATTTCTTCAGGTGAGTTTACTTGCGAGGTCTCTAATTCTACTTCTTCGTTCTCTTGTCGGAAATGCTGTAACAAGTAAGGAGGCGGATCTGCCCAAACTTTCAAATGTGAATAATGTGCTTTTATAGTTTTTCCTTCCCTTTCGATCTCATACGTCATTCCCTCGGATACAACTTTGGTAACTACGTAGGGCCCTGCAAATCTTTCTCCCAACTTCTTGTCTACTGACCTATCTACACTTATAATCTTCCTTTTAACTTTTACACCCACTGCATAGGGTAACCAATTAGGGTGTCCCTCTCTCCACTTTCCTTGTTCTTCTCTTGGGATGGGTAGCATCACTCCTCTTTCATGATGTTCCGTCATTAATTTCTCTGCTGGTGACATCCCCAGTTCAGTATGTTTTGTGTTATTATATGTCAACACCACTCTCGGCAGACAAATGTCCCAATCCAATTCTTCAGCTACTACATTCTTCACTAGCTCTGCAAACGTTCTATTGACACGCTCCACTGCCCCGTTACTTGATGGCTTATAAGGACTACTATAAATGTGGTCAATCCCGTAGTTCCTCAACATCTGTTCGAACTTCCGACTCCTAAACTCCACTCCATTATCAGTCAGTATCTTGTACGGTGCATGTATGAAACTTGGTAACATATGATATTCAAATGCATCTGATACACTTTTTGCTACCTTATTTTTCAGTGGCCTCACCATTGCCCATTTACTACAATGATCGATCGCAACCAGGCATGCTACATTTCCCAATCTCGTTTTTGGCATGGACATAACGTCCACAGCAACCATCTCAAATGGATTCTTCACTTCAATCTTCCAGATAGGTGGGTATACTACCGTATGCTCAATCTTCATTAGTTGGCACTTCGGGCAAGTCCTGCATACTTCCTGAACCACTGTGTATATTTTTGGATGCCACACATACTTCACTACTGCATCTAATAATTTGTCTCGTCCTATGTGTGCAAGATTTCTGTGTATGGTCACGCTTACATGTACAAGTTGTCTGAATCCCACCACTGCACTATAATAGTTTGTTCCCAGTTTCTTCACTAAAATTCCTTGGTTTATGGCAAAATCCTCTCTGTACCGGTAAAATTCTTTTAAGAGATCAGTCTTCTCAATTTGTTGTCCATTTCTCACCCTCTCTCTCAAAGTTTTTATAGCTTCTGATCTACTTTGTAATTTCATAATCTCTTCTGGCGCTATTTCCATTAATTGATTACTTTTTCTGTCAACCGATACATTATTTACCGCCACCGTTGTTATAAACGTGTTACTCACATTCTCAGAATCTTCACCATGCGAAATTATTCCTTCACCAAAATCTAGAACTGCTTCAGTTTCTACCAAGATAGTTCATGCCCAACAAGAGGCAAGCTGGGATATATTCATCTTTAACCACCACCAATGGCAATGTCACCTGTCGGTATTTCATGTTTATGGTGATTTCTACTGCTCTTGTACACTCCACCTCCCCGGTGCCCACACCATTAAGTTTTACTTCCACTTGCCATTCTCGTCGTATGTGCCCAAATTGCGTAAGATCATGTACGACGGCCTCCTGTATTAAACTGATCACTGCACCAGTGTCTAGAAACGCACATTTTGTCACCTCCCCTATACACACTTCTTTCCAGGCAACCCCCTTCAAAATGTGGTTACAGCTCAGTCTTGAAATGTGACCTCTTTCCTTCATCAACAGATTTATCTCCAGTCCTTCACCATAATGGTGACTCAACAAGTTAGTTTCTTCATCCTCACTTGCTTCTTCTTCCTCTTGAGGATGTTCCCCATCGGTATCCTGTCCATCTTCTTGAAATTCTTCCTCGTTATCTGGAATGATTGGTATCTCTTCCGTCATGGTATTCCAATTTGTTGGACAGAATGTGCCATTGTCTTTTAAGGGATTAAAATGGTTTCCTCCCAGCACCTGCAAGTGCACATCCTCCAGGTGTTCTTCTTCTCTCATTTTGGGGCCAATATAAGCCACCGAACAGCATGTTCCATGATGGAGCCATATCTTTACTTTGAAAACATCGCTGGCTGCCAATAGTACTTCCGGTACGGGCTCTCTTCCAGGTTCTTTCAGTGCTCTTAAGTATTTTACTGTTTTTGCCCGTTTCTCTATCCCGTATAACCTCCTTTCCAAAATGAGCTTATCCAACAACACTTCCCGCAGGTTTCTAAAATTCCTTGGAACTCCTTCTAGATGGGCGTTATCTAAAACAATCTTTAGGCTTTGAAACAGGGAGTCTGCTCCTCCTGGAACTAATTTCACCAACAGTAATCCCTTTGGGAGTGCAAGGGGGTCAACGACTTCCGCTCTCTCCTCAATACTGCTGTGGCACCTGGACCAAGTGTCCGCAAACACATTTTCTTTGCCAGGATAATATTGAATTTCAAAACTATATTCGCTGAGATCATCCAAGACGCGTGCCAATTTACTGTCCACCAACTTCATTGTATCTAAATAGACCAATGGTCTATGATCAGTATAAAGAATGAAAGTCTGTCCCAACAGGAACGGTCTAAAACTTTTAATACCCCATCTTATAGCCAACAGTTCTCTTTCTATGGTCGACGCTCTTCTCTCACAAGCGCTAAATGAATGGGAATTATACGCAATTACCCTTCTTTCTCCATTCTGCTTTTGGCAAAGGCCAGCCCCCATACCAGTTCCACTAGCATCTACAAACAATTCTAACTTTTTCGCATGTGATGAAAAATCTGGGAACGCCAATTCTACTGAATCCTTCATCCGCCTTTTTAATTCTTCAAATGATTTAGTTCTTTCCGTCGTCCATTCGATCAAATCTTTTCTTTTTCCACCAGTTAGCACACTAAGAGGTGCCGCCACTTCTGAACAATTTCGAATGAATTTCCTCTGGAAGTTAATCATTCCAAGATATCTTCTTAATTCTCCAACATTCTTCGGCTTTTCTAATTTGTCAATTTGATTTACGTATTCCGGCAGCTTTCTTATACCGGTTCTGCCAATTATATGGCCTAAAAATTGAACTTCCTTTTGTACCCATTTACATTTACTCACTTTTATTTTTACATTGGCTTCACAAAACTTCTGAAGGACACGTTTTATTAAGGTTAGATGCTCATCGAATCCCTTCGAGATCAAAAGCACATCGTCTACATAAATTACGACTTTATCCCTACTAAACCCAGTTAATATTCGTTGCATTTCCCTCTGGAACGCAGCTGGCCCATTCTTGAGTCCAAAGCT
>JABUQX010023242.1:0-20000 GCA_015478945.1 Trachelipus rathkii | reverse complement strand
TGTATTATTCTTAATTTTAATTTTTATGTGGGGTTGACTGGAGACATTCTAGAAGGGCCAATGCGGCTTCTCAATTATTAATTTCTATTGGTTGACTGGGAGAGTCTAAAAAGGACCATGCGGCTTCTTAAGTATTATTCTTTTTATAATGAGTTGACTGGGACATTCTAGAAAGATCAATATGGCTTGATTATTATTTTTAATTATTATTTATTATTGGTTGACTGGGACAGTCTAGATAGTCCCATGCGGCTTTCTTAAGTACTATTCTTGTTTATTATTTATTATCGTAGGAGTGTTCAATTTCCTTGGTAATTGGTTTTAAAGCTCAGAATGTGTCAGTGAAAGCTCTCGCCGTGTTCGTCACTGACTGCTCCAAGATTTTCAGGGAAGCAGTCCTAGTGAGAGTCGAGGAAGTGGATTTTTATGCTGAAATTGCATCCCATGGCCTTGTATGATGTCAGTAGTCTTTTCACCATGTCAGAATAGTTCTCTGCTCTATGGTTCCCCAAAAAGTCTCTACAAACTCTCTTAAATGACAACCATGCAGTTTTTTCAACATCATTAAGCTCTTCCTCATAATGTTGGTGGTTCAGCAGCTCCCTAATCTGTGGCCAAAAATATCTTCCTTGATTTTAGTGTCACTAATTCTTGGAAATTTAGTTCATAAATATGTGAATCCATTACCAATTCTATACATACCTTTGGCGAAATTTTTCATTAATCCTAGATTAATATGCAAGGTAGGAAGATAAATTTTATGAGAATCAACAAGGGGAGGATTGATGACAATTTTCTCTCCTGGAGTCAGAGATCGTGGTGACCAAACTTTCTTCTGATAATTAATGATTTATCTTATGCCTACTGTCCCACTCACAAAGAAAGCAAGAAATTTTGGTAAAAGTGACAAGACCTTTAGATCACCACATATATTCCACTTATGATCCTCCTACTTTGTTTAATTCATTTACTTCGCTTTGCAAGCCTAAAAAGAAAGTGCATATTTTCTGTGAATTAAAGTTTGTGGGATTTTTTATTCTCAAAGTGTTCTTCTTATTTAAACACCTGGGTAGGCCTTAGTGTAATTTCTTTATTTTTCGGTGATTAATATACTTTTATATAAAAGTGTTAAATGTTTTTTAGTGCAAATCCCAATGTATACCACAGTGCGTAAATTGTAATATAGTATTATTTTTTTTCCTAGAATAGTTTTAATTTTAAGTTTAGAAATGGCAATTTCGCCCCGCTTTCACGGCCAAATTTCCTTCATGTATTATTAACATTGTAGAAATTTATTATTAATATTATTACTTTTGGTGTTGTTATTTTTATTATCAATTATTACTTATATTTATATCTTTATATATAGATTTTTGCTTTGCTTTGTATTGCTGCCTCCTTTTTGCTGCCATTCGATTATTGCTTGTTGAACAAAAGTTAAAACAACCAACTTTTGTTATTCCCAAGTAGGCCCCAAGAACCTACAATATATACTGTATAGTGATATTAGTTTATCAATTAGGCATATATTTTCCATCCTTGAAAACCCCGTTATTTTTAGCTATTTTAACGTAGGAATAATAAATATTGCTGGAGTGTGTTCATGGAATAAAGGTATTTATTGTTATATATAATATATAATGTTTAGTATAGTGAAACTAACTCTATACAATGTGTATAGTTTATATCATTGCGGAAAGCAGAAAATTATCGTCAAGGAGTGGAGAACCCTCTAAGGTTAAAAATCATCTTTGAATTTATAACTCTTCACCCCACCCTGTTGTGAGAAACACCTCGGGGGGGGGATATTTTTGTAAGTTAAGGGAACTTCCAAGCAAGTTTTTCGTTTCTCAAAAAAATTAAATAATTCAAAAAAAGGATTTGCAAAACAAGAACATTAAAATTCATAATAAAATTTTAAGTTATATTTTATGAATAGGCGCAAGAACAATTGGTTTGGACATAAGAAAATATGTTAATTGTAAGTCAAAAATTTTTGTTGAAACAAACAAATATAAGTATTTGCTTTCCCCTTGTCCAATGTTTTTTCTTCATTAATGTGTTTAATATGTTATATAGTTATATGAATCATTTATTAAATTTATTTATTAATAATAAATTACGGCTTTATTATAATTCTCACTTCTATGAAATAATCACTCAAATAAGTGTAGTTTGTCTGATATTATAGTCTTACTAGAAAAATAAGTTTATGATATACTTTGAATATTTTTTATTTATCTAGTATTATTCCCCAAGTGCTTGTCTTTTCTGTCAATAAGGAACCGGATTCCAAAGGGGTGCACCAGATATGGGTAACTAATTTTATATATAAACTATTATTAATATTAATATTAATATATAATATATATATATATTATTAAATATACTATACTATATATATTATATAATTAGTGAGGAAAACATCTATGAGTACTATATAGGTGTCTTTCTCATTCGTGTGGTTATAATATAAAGAACGTGGTGGAATTAAGCTCTGTTTATTACTTTATTGTGGATAATAGTAAACTGTTGTTATCTTAATTAATATTATTTAGTCAAAATTTTTTTTGATTTTAATTATATTTTTTAATACTCATACGTAAAATTTATTATATTGATTATTATTGTTTTAGTTATCGAACATACTTTATATATAGAATACGGCTATATAATTCTTCTAACTGATTTATAATAAATACATATAGTTATATATTTATACGTATAGAAAATAAAGTGATATATGTATGTAATATATTATTTACAAGATATGAATTTAATGATTTTATGTTTTTGTTTATAAAGGTAAAGATGTCGCAGGGTATTAACCACATATATATATTTTGATTAAGCCAAATAGGTGGAATTTTAGTTATAATAGTATTATGTATTATTTATATATACTTTTGTGTGTATTATTATATACTATAATAAGTTATTGTTATTGCTTATATTTATTATAATATCTAATTTGTGTCTCAAATATTATAGTTATTATGTTGTAATTTTTGTAGGGATAAATTTCATTTTGTAGGGTATATATAAATTTTATTTTGTGTGGTATTATATTCTATTATACTATTCCAATATATCCAATATTAATAATATAAATTATGCATATAAATTATGGCTATATAAGTTTAAGTCTTTTAAGTAAACATTAAGACCTGGCCCTCTGACTGCACAATATTAGCTTAGCCGTATTACAAGTAAATTGATATTATTATTATATAGATACTATATTTTAGACCAGTATGCTTTTATTGTGATATAATATATAATTATTATATATATAGTAGTAATTATAATGAGTGTATTATTATTATTAATGGTATTTTTTCCATCACCAGCGTGACAGGTCATCTGATCTTAGACTTTAGAATTAAAGCTTAACAGTGTTCTAATATTGTTATTCGTTGTTAAAAATATAATAAGACTTTGATTTAGAAGGATGAAGTAGATAACATTTTATATTTTTTTGGTATAATTTTGCTGGTTATATATATATATATATATATAACTTATATATTGTAAACTAATATTAATTTATAATATAATATAGTAGCTTATATATATATACTTATCCGTTCCTTGGAAATTAACCAAGTATTAACGTAGTAATAAAAATAGTGATGATGAATTTATGATTAGATACATCTCATTTTTTTATAATTAAGAATATATCGTTAAAAGAGTATTTTATTTTGTTTTGTCGTACTTATGATGCCAAGATTTGTGCGAGCAAAATTTTAGCATATATAGTCGAATGGTGAAATGATTATAAAAATTCCCTGGTGAATTTTGAGAGCTACGATCAAGTTATTAGGAATCAGAAGAAGTAAATCTCACTGCGTGAGTGATTACTATCTTCAGTAAACTCTTGCTCGCTTTGAACTTCAAGTATAAACTTTCGGCAAGGGAGGTTAAAATTTTTAATGGAAAGTGATATTTGACGTTTATTTAATTAGAATACTTTGTGAGTTCTTGCAATATGGGTACGATAGAATACGCGGTGGGAAAAGTTCCGAAATTGTGCAAAATCTTTTCTCCATGACATAAGATTATACTTATATTTATGAGGATTTTGTTAGCGTTCTTTCCCGCAATATGCTGACAATAAATTATCACTCATTGGCTCAAATCATGTATATCTCTTCATATAGTTTCCATCAATAATAAATAACAAGTGATGGCCCTGCGTCTCACAAGAGAGAGAGAAAAGCTAACCAACTTAGACAGTGATTTTGAATATACTTCATTTGTTATAGATATTAGGGTGTAATCGTTCGTAGGAAAAACACCCAGAAACTCAATCAACGCCTTCTAAAAACAAAAAAGAAGAAAAAGAAAAAACCAGCAATGA
This sequence comes from Trachelipus rathkii, assembly GCA_015478945.1. NCBI lineage: Eukaryota > Metazoa > Arthropoda > Malacostraca > Isopoda > Trachelipodidae > Trachelipus > Trachelipus rathkii. Next base: position 15,637 of record JABUQX010023242.1, on the reverse strand, counting down.
ATACTATTAAAATGTTGTGCAATACAGGAACACTCACCGAGTAAGTGTGAGTCTATACTTCGAGGATTTAACATTTTTTCTCCATCTGGAGTTAAAAATTCTTTATTTTAAATATTCACATGTTCAATCTATATACAAATGTTTTTGTTTTTCAACGAAATACTATTCCAACAGTTTCGAGGATTAATTTGCCAGACAAATCAGTCTTCCATCTATCCCGAATGCTTTGGGAAGAGCTCCATCTTTTTCATCATTCAAGAATTTCAAAACAAACCCCGGATGGCTCAGCAATGTCATACATTTGGATTCGTTTGAGAATCCTATCTTCTCCGATCTCGATTCCTCTTTTAATTCTAGACATGGTTCATTTCGTGTATCCGTTTCCCTTGTATTGCGCTATGTACAGGAAACAATTTTATCTAAAATAAAGGTAGCCTAAATTTCAATAATGTCACTCCTACTTACGCACATTCACCAAGTTCATCGTGTAACTCTCGAAATATACGCTCGGTGATTTTGTAACTAATTTATCTTTTATCTCCCCACTGTTTATTTTTATTTGGATTATGGGCAGAAATTTCATTTTTGGTCTCCACTACGAACTCTGAATTCCTTTCGAAGTTCTAATAGTATGTGTTCGCGCTGTGACCGAATTCCACCTTTTTATGTATGTATAAGATAATTTTTCAGAGTGATATAAGGTGCCCGTGAGAATTTCAAAGCATCTTCGTCGGTGGATCATATGTCAAGCAATGATATTACTCCTCGCTTGAACTACAGCTTTGAAAAACTATTTAATCACTTGCTGTGCTGAGTTGATCAAATCCATGGATACAATTGGAAACGCCTCTTACTGGACCCCTTATTCCTTGGATTCAACGGTTCGATCGATGTGGGCTACTTAACTTGTTAGGAATAATTCCAATTGTCTTGCATATCGAATAATTATGTCTGAACATTTTTGTTATTTTTATGCCATTTAAATGTTGTACTTGTTTGTTCTATATCTAACTGAATAACAAACCATGCCATGTGTTTTAAATGCACCTTTCATTTTCTGTATATATAACATTTTTGGTTATTTATATATTCAAATATTTGTTGACTATATGTATGAGATTCAATTACAGGAGGTGTTTCCCAATGTCTTGCTATAGTGGTTATATTTTTGTTTGAATCAAATCTTTACCTTTCAAATGATGTGTGACTATTTTTGCCTCTGTATCAAATGATTTTATGGGGAAATCTTTCTATCGGACATAATTGTAGATATGCTAGGCATTTGAAAGTACTTTAACTGTTAATGTTATTGTCTTTAGTGTATATGTGTTTTTCTACGCACCTCATCTGAATATTTGTCTTATTATGTATTTGTGCATTACGCGACTTGTTAAATGCCCACAAATATGTATTCCTCTATTTTTTTGAATGAAGGAATGGTATAAAAGTTTTCTAGTTATCTTATAGGAAGAACTTAATAAAATTTATGTAAATTTATAATATACTTTCTCACTTCCGTTTGGTTATAGCTGATTTTTTTGAAAGGCGGATTGAGTTGCCAATAGATTCTGACGTATTTTTGCAACTTGTTGTTAAAAAAAATATTAATTTATGTTACGTAACTGATATGCTAAGATTTTGCGCGAGCAAAATTTCAGCATGATCAGTGCGCGTACAGTTTTCGAGGAAATTTTATGTTATATAAAAAACTCGCGTCCTGTGGTGTGATATACTTCGAGCAATTATAAGACATTCAGATGATAAATACTATATTTGCGTGCACTGAAGTAACAGGTCTCTCCTCTCTCAAAAACTAACACTTTCTCAAACTTCTATTAATACCACAACCTTTCGCAGAGTCGGATCCTCAAAAAATTTTCGGAATATGGGAAAGTCTTCTCTGCGACGTCCGGAACTACATAGTCCAATTTTTTCCATAAAGGGGAAGAATGTTGTGTCAGCCAAGGGAGGGTAGACGCGTGGAACAGGATCCCAGTGTTACATTACTTAATTCAGCATACTCGAGAACGAGATGCTCAGCTTCTCTCAATGAAAGAAGGGACTATTGTTAAAACCTTACGTGGTTCCTTAGTTTCATATATAATATATCTAATAACATAACTTGTGAATATGAATAATATTTCCTCATCTAGCTTAAAATATCGATTTTTAGAGATTACGCTACCTCTTTAGTTCGAATCTTATATAGGGTGCTTGCTCATAAAAGAAGCCACCAACTTTAGCAAGTATACATAAATATTACATATATATATTATATAGTATATATTATATACTATTATATATATACTATATATATTATATATATATATATATGGAGGTAATAAGTATATATATATATAAGGGTGTTCTTTCGGATTTTGTTTCATCTTACTTCATCTTCCTTTAGTTATAATTTCATCTACTACCTAATGTATAGATTTATTTATACATGTAAATAAATGCCTTTCATTGAATAATATTTTTTAAATTTTATTTAGTTCATAAAATATTGTTGAATATGATGTTTACAGAAACTTTCTTTCAGAATTCCTTTATGATATAGCTTATATAGTTCGAACATGTATATAATATATATAATAATGGCTTTATATTATATATTATCTCATCATACTGATAATATACAAAGTCTGTACTAGATAAAATAGTGGATATGAATTATTTGAATAATTATTTTTTATAGAATAATAGGTATTAGTTTTGTGTCCCTGATTTCTGAGTGTTGACATATTAAGTGTGACTCAACTATACTATATTCAACTATTCAATATATGTGCCTTCTGTCGATCTCTATATATATATATATATATATAAATACCTAGTTATTTACCCATCATTTTGCGAGTTAAACAGAGTTCTAATTTCATTTTCTTGTTCATAAAATTGATTTGAAATTTGAAATTTCTTGGTATATAATATTTTTTTTGATTATATAGGTTAGAAACCAAAAGTTGGTAAATTTGGACTTAAATCTTTCATCCTAATGATGAATATTAAAATTATCGTAGAAGTAGATTTTCAACTTTGAGGAAATTATATCGAGTGATGGAACACTTAGGGTGTCTATATCGAATTGTAATATGATCATGTATTAATATCTATTTGGTTATATATATACTAAGTAGTCCAATAGCATTTCTTTATATAATTTATACTTATGTATGTAAACACCTTGAGAAAAATAATATTTAGTGGAAATTTATTTATGGGTATCTGTATTTCGTTTTTTAACTGATTTTTTCATTTTCAACTCTGCGCTCTCTCTCTCTCTCTTCGAACATCAACGTAATCCGGAGGACACATCTTACTTTTTTCTCTCCTCCTCTCCTTCGTACTCTCTCTCTCATCATTCTACATCTGTCTCTCTCTCTCCGTCTAACACTATACACACACGTTGGTATTTAAAAGATTAAAGACGATATTTAGAATGCAATTCTATTAAGAGTATAAAAGAAGTAATTTTCTTTGATCGGTAGTTGATGAGGTATATTATCGCGCCAGTTAAGGATGATAAATCCTAACAGTGGATGGGTGTTTTCGGGAGTATGTTTATATAAGTCAGCTCGTGGGATGAGCTCAAAACCTATCTTCTTAAATTGATACTTTATGTTGTGGTGTGCGCGATCGTTTATTCCAGAGAAGATACCTATAACTTTCAACTCACCATTTCTCTGCCCTTCCTGAGTGCCCCCAGTTATATTACAGTTTACGTAACTCGTTAAAAGATTTATATAGATATTCTTTTTGAACAAAATGTGTTGAATAAAATTTTGTGTGTTTATATTTATTAATAATTTTTTTGGTATATATTATTTTTATAGTATATATTAATATTTATTAGTTATAATGAAAATGAAAAAGAGAAATGAGACTAACTCACAATAATTATATTAGCTTACATTTTACTATTCTATACTGATAGTATATACTAATTACATAGTATCTATGATATAGATAAAATATGATATTTTTGATAATGTATTTTATAGAATAAGTTTTGTATTAGTTTGATATATATTATATAAGGAACTAACTCATTTAATATATAATTGGTGTCTTCGGTATATATTATATTCTTAACTTATCTAGGCATTAATAACAATAGAGATGTAATGCATTTTAAATTTATATGACTTATACTTATTATATATAATTTATTATTGGTCAATAATAATATAATTATTGGAAAATTTTTTAGGAAAATTTTTAAATTTTACTTATATTTATAACTATTTATTGGTATGACTTACCCTTTTATACTTTCTAATCCCTATTTACCTCATAAGAAGTGCGTCAATTCTTTTTCCCCAACTTCAGAAAATAGTGATTATTATTATTATATTATTGTATTATTATTAAGGTTATTATTATTATGTATGATAAGTGAATAACTCTCGCACGTATAATATGGTGTTCTTACCTCGGATTTATGTAAATATATAGCTATATTATAATATAACAATATAATAAAATTATACTTAAGTAAAACAGTTTCTATTAATATTATATTTTTGTTTATAAAATGTATAAAATTTGTATAAAATTTTTATATATGTAATTATAGATTATTTTATGTGTGATTATCGTAATATAATTAATTATAAAATGTACTATTATACCTCTCTTACTGAAACTGATACTTGTATTTTGATAGTTGATATTTTTGATATTTTTTTCAGAAAGTTATTTATGCAAATTTAACACCAAGTATAGGGTGTGGGTCTTATTAGAGAATATAAAAAAACGGTTCGTTTTTTTTATAGAAAAAAACAATAGATCCGTCTTTTTTTTTTTTTAAAGGACCCAAATTCCAAAAAATTTTTGTTTATTTTTGTTTTTTATAAATTATCTTAATTTTTTCAACTATTGGAGTTAAATATATTCCAAATTCAGAGATAATATATATAGTCATTATTTAATTAAGTACCCGCTTAAAATACGAATGGTGTGGTTAAAAGAATTGGTATTACGCTAAAATTTATTTTAATAGAGTGAGAGTTAGTATTTAATAAAGTTTTAGTTAGTTGCTTCTTTTGAGGGTTGGTTTCGTAAATCAATTTATATTATACATGGGTTCACCATGATCTTGCACTTTCCTGTATATATATATACTATTAACGTCGTAAGTATCATATTAAGTAGTATTTACTCTGATAGTCATTTTTAGAAAGTTTATGTGAGTGAGGAACACTAGGGTGTTTTTGGATTTGTTCATTGTGGTAGTTTTATATATATATATACTTATTTGTGTATATATATAGTAACAGTAGTTATTCTTTAAATTTATTTTGTCAAAAAATGTCTTGAAATTTTTGAAATTTTGCGATTTTTGTGGTTCGAAGAGAAAACTCTGCAATCTCTTTGAAACTCTGAACAAGCTCAAGACAAACTTAGATCAAACTTTGATCAATTTATAAGCTAAATGGTTATATTTTGTGTGCTGAGTAAAACATACTGGGTATATACTATAATATATTAGGTCTTATAATGAGAATTTTAGTAATTAGCTGTTATAGTTTTGGTAATGTAAGTGTAACTCTATATTTATAGATTATAGATCTCTGACAAATATTTCAGTGAAATTGCACAAATTTTCATATTGATTTTATATGTTTAAGTTTCACGGTAAATATAATATATGATAATTGGCTGCCAATCCGCCAATCAATAATCTCACTAAACTCTGAACAAACATTCATATAAAAATCGTAGGAGCCTTTATTTCAGAGCAATTGATTTTCTATTCTCCATTACACTTTATGAAACCTAAATCATTTGTGGTCGGTCGTGAAGTTTCTTGTAATTCAAACTTTAAATTTCCCATTAGAATGATTAACAATTAGTTTTTCTTTGAGTGGACCTCAATAACAAATGGCATATGTCGTCCCTCCAGGCAAACAAAATATTGCCCATCAGGCTATATCACGAGCTCAAGGCAAGTGAATCATCTGCAACGAAAGCTCGTGATACTCTAACGATTACAGTAGGTGTCTATTTAAAGAGATACACACACTTTTATATAATGTCCAAACCTTATGATTACAGAAGCATACCTCTCCAATATGCGTATTGCGTTATTGCGTATGACTATGTCTTATATAAATATAAATGTTTTGCATATGATTGTGTCTTCACATGACTATGCCGTTTATATGAGTAAGTTTTACATACAACTTTCTTTTTTATGACTTTCTTATATATTAATTCGTTTTACATATGACTCTCTTGTATATGACTGTCTTATATTTGAATATGGTTTGAATACGACTTTCACTTGCATAAGACTACGTTGTAAGTATAAATATGCTTACATATGACTGAGCCTTATCTATGACTATGTCTTATATATGAATAAGTTTTACATATGACTGTCTTTTATATAAATATATATATTTGAATATGTATGCATATGGCTGTATATATATATATATATATATATATATATATATATATATATATATATATATATAATGTACCAATAGATGGCTGTATCTTGTTATGAATATTCTTTCTTTCGTTTCTTTATATAATCTACCTTTTTTTTCCCTAAGACTTGGGAGTAAGGTGCGCTACAAGCATCGGAAAACAAAAGCAGTAGGGGAACATGACAAACGTCGAAAAGAAAAACCCAGCCTTACCGCCCCCTCTGTACCATTTAATTAGTAAGAACTCGTCGCAATCAGAAAATCCACCTAGAGCTTCATGGACCGCGACGGATCCACACTATGGTAAGTCGTCAAGTGTTAGGGTCATCCCCTGGAGGGCGCGCGAAAGACGCCACGTCGACCCAAGTGGGCCCACAACCATACTCCCACAACACCCCGCCATTCTCTCCTTATCCAGCACCTTTCTTCTCGCCTCTGCCAACACATTTTTCTCCTGCAAACATTCCTTTACTGACTCAATCCCACTTTTTCTTCAGTCTCCCAACGGGCAGTTCCAACACACTCACCACATACATCCGCTTAACCAACCGAATTACCATTCATCCTTTCCACATGACCAAACCATCTCGACATACTTTCATTTATTCTCTCGTTTACCCCTTTCTTCACACCACACAACTCTCTAATATGTTCATTCCTCATTTTATCAATTCTTCTCACACCTAGCACGCCCCTAAGATTGTCCATCTGAACACATTGAACTTTAGATCTATACTTCTTATTCCAGATCAGTCTCGCTACTGTACAATATAACACAGGTAACAACATACCCTCATTCAAGACCCTAGCGCACTCCAGGCTTAGTCATTTTACATTCAGCAACGATTTAATTGCACTAGTCACCTTCCTACCATTCACAACTTTCCTACTACACTCTGCATCATCCGTTCCCTTCTCATCCAACACATACCCCAAATATTTAAACTCAGACACTTGTTCCAGCTGCTCACCATCTAACATAACTTCACACCGTGGACTATCCTCACTCATAACCATAACCTTACTCTTATCTACGTTTCTTTCAAACTCCCTTTTTTTACACATCCTGCCGAATCTATCAGCCTATCCTCCCAAACTCTCTTCAGATTCGCCACACAAAACCAAATCATCCGCATGTAATACGTATGGCACCCTCCGCTCTCCTACATTCCCCATCATTCTAACACCACCCCCTGCCACCACCACCTCTAATTCTTGTATAACACCATCCATATATATAAATTGAATAACCAAGGAGACATAACACATCCCTGACTCACTCGGCTATTAATATTAAACCAATTACTTTCAACTCCATTTATTCTTACACAAGCTTCACTATCGTCATACATACCTTTGATTCCATTCAGAAGCCAACCACCAACACTATATATCACTAACCCCTGTGATAGAGCTTCCCTATTAATCCTATCATAGGCCTGTTGCAAATCCATAAAACCTAAATACAATTTATTCTCATTTTCTCAATCATTTGTTTCAATGTAAAGATTTGATCCACACATCCTCTGCCACTTCTAAATGCACCTTGTCCTTCATCAATCAGTCCTTCAGTCACTCGAGTATTCTTGTCGACCACAACCACAACAACCCCCTTACAAAACCCCGACATTCACTCCTATTATGCACCTTTCTTCTCGCCTCTGCCAAACTCACATTTCTCTCCCCCAGACATTTCTTTTACCGACTCATATATATATATATATATATATATATATATATATATATATATATATATATAATATATAATATATATATATCGTGTATAAAATATATATTATTATATATATATATATATATATTATATATATATATATATATATATATTACCTAATATATATATATACTATATATATATTATACTCTATTTTAATTATATAAGCTATATATAATATATATTATATATATATATATATATATATAATATATATATATATTATATATATTTTATGACGATATTGTCAGTTTTTTAATATTTTTATGGAATTTAAATTTTTTTTTTTTTTAAATACATTTAGACCTTTTTTTTTAGCTTTTCTTTACAGGGGAGAAAATCACGTAAAGAAAGACGATGCATTAAAGAAAAAAACATTTAGATAGGAAATTTTAGGCTCCACCAAGGGTAAATACATTACCACAACACAATGTTTTTACACAATTATTATTCCATATTTGCATTTTCATATGATAATTATTATTATTCATTATTATTAGTTATTATATTATTATTGTTATTATTATTATATTATTATTAATTTATTATTATTATTATTATTATTATTATTATTATTATTATTATTATTATTATTATATTATTGGTAATTGTGGAGCAAAGCGTAGTATAAAAATATTTCTTTTTTGTTTTGAATGATAAAATAATCATTTTTTCGATATGCCTCCAATACAACTTCCACAAATTATTTTTTTTTTTTTAAAGTTACGATTCGGTTTAGAACCTAATAAGTTCAGGGTAGGATAAGTTTTGCTAAGTATACACAGTAAATCTGTATACTTAAAAAATCTTATCATAATCTTAACTAGTTTTCGGACCTAAACAGAATGCGTTAGATATGGCACCTCTGTTTTCATTATCATGCATGGGTAGGAAACAATATTTGAAAAAAATGATTATCTGAGAAAATAAATATTTTTGATTTTTCGTCAATACTAAACTTAGCTCCACAGTTACATATTAATTGACATTAATTAATAAATTTCTGCAAAATAAATTTTAGAATTTGAGAAATTGCAATATTAAATGAAATTATTATTATTATTATTATTATTATTATTATTATTATTATTATTATTATTATTATTATTATTATTATTTATTATTATTATTATCTAGCATCGCCTTGCACGTATTCTCTCTGAATCCTCTCATTTCTGAAATAACAGCGTTTTTGCCTTCCTGTGTGATTTAAACATCCTGTATAAGATATTAATTGCTTTCAGCGCGATTTTTTGTCATTTTGCTGCACTTTCCCCTGTTGTTGGTTTACTGACATGTATAGCCGCATGATCTGTGTGCTGTGGTGGTCCCTGTACATCAACTCAAAAAAAATAAAAAATATATTACTTTAGGGGGGATTTTTTTCTGACTGTGACGAGCTCTCACTTAAGGGAATGGTAGGGGAGGGGACTTTCCATTCGACTTAAGTCATGTCAAACTTTTCTGCTTCCAGTGTATGTTGAGCACCTTACCAATAATCTGGGGAAGGGGATAGATTATTATTATTATTATTATAATTTCATTTAATAATAACTTTTATTATTAGTATTATTATTCTTAAGGGCGTATGTGATAAAATGAGGAATGAGCTTATTATGGGGCTGCATGGTGTGAAGAAAGGCGTGAATGAGAGAATAAAAGAGTTTATTAAGATTGTTTGGTCATATGGAAATAATGGATGCTAAGAGAAAGAAGAAAAAGTTTTTTCCCCATCACCCACCATTTTCCGGGGAGGTCCTCCACCTATTTTTATCACTTTTTGATAATTTGGAGGGATGAAAAGGATTATTTTAGCCTTTACATTTCTTATGAGGTCTTAGAGAGGTGAAAAGTTTTAAAACATGAACATTTGTAGCAAGGATATATTTTATTTGCTCACAAAAAATCATTTAAAAATTGATCGATTTTACTGTTTTTTTTCACAATTTTTTCACTAATTTCTTACACTATTCCAGCTTCCCAGTCCCCCGTCGCCCCTGCCCGCTCATATCTTGTGCCCCAAGAGACTCTCTCAGACGACACAAATAGTAAAAAATATTTGTAGGAAAAATAGTTGCAAAACACAATATATATAAAAAAGTAATTGAAGACAAACAGTCCAGCACAAATGTTCAACAAATCTGTACCACGTCATGGCTCTTCTATCTGAGTATAGCTATCGCTGGCGCCAGGATAAGTGTCCAGGAAAATCGATTAGAATATTCTTCTCTTGAGAGCCGACACATTTCAGAGTTAGATGTAAATCACTCGCACCTCCTCGCACACTCGTGCAAGAAATAATAACAAGATTTCAACAAAAATTCCTACCTAACAGTTTCGGGGAGGCCCCCACCTATTTTTATAACTTTAAGATAATGGGGGGAACGGGGGTCATTTTCGGATTCAGGAGGTGCAACAAATAATCAACCTGCTAAGTGAGCGAGAGAGAGAGAGTCGCTCATAAGAAGTGAACTGCCATGTGCCGAAATGAAATGTATTGAAGATGATAACAAGGTGAGTGTACAGTGAAATAACTGTCACGTGATCTTGGACTCCTACATTTCTCCTTATTATTGTTGCTATAGCTATATTTATTATTTGACGCTGTTTGGGGGGCAGATGGGGAGCTGAGGAAGCTGGATAGTAGAAAATTATTGAAAAAAAATATTCCGAAAAAAACGGAAAAATCGATGCATTTTTAATTATTTTTTTTAACTTTTATGCTTAAAACTCCCCCCCCCCCAAAATCTACCCCTCCTTGATACAGATGTTCATGTTTTTAGAACTTTTCGTTTTTGATTAAAAGAAATGTAAAGGCTTAAATAATCCTTTTCATCCCTCCAAATTATCAAAAGTGATTAAAATAGGTGGGGACCTCCCCCGAAAACGTGGTGGGTGATGGGGGAAAACAGGGGTCATATTCAGATTCAGGACGATCATTTAAATAAGATTCAGCAGGAATGGGTCAGGGCTCTCGAAAAAAGTTTTTTTTTTATTGCAGGACCAGTGCTAACTAATAAAATTGTTAAAGCTTATTATTTTATGAATTAAAATACGATTTTTCTGAAAACTCACAAATTGGAATCGAAGTACTTGCAGGCCCTGCTAAACAGTGCAGCATAGGTCAAGCTTCTGAAACTGCTTGTCATCTTTTGATATATACCAAAAAACCAAACTCGAGCAGAAGCATCAATGAAGCATCCCTTGTATGCCTTCATCATGAAGCTTTGCTTATAAGTCAATTCGAATTTTTACAAAAAAAATGCTGCAATCCTTTCAGCATAGAAAATCACATTGTGAAGAAATGTTTACGATCAATCAATTTGCAAACTGCAGACTATTTAAATGAGTCAACACAATGATATAAAATCGGGCCGAAAACTGTGTATATAATGTAGAAGAAACCCCCCAAGATCCAAAAGGAAAAGGAACAAGAAATTCAATCTTTACCGGACCATGATGACAAAATGGAAGTTTCTGAAAAATTGAATGCAAGCTTGAAAGCTATAGGTGTTTCTCCTTTGAAATTTCAAAAAATTGGCAAAAGGGATTTACGTGGTTATGCAAAGCATAAAGTAACTAAAGTACAAAATGAATTTGCCAACAAAATTGCGTCCGTTGCAAACCTGCTTCCACATCATATTGTTGAGGGCAGTACAAGTAAACGGTGTAAAAATTATTTATATTATATTTAGCTGCTTGAAGCATTGCAACAAAAAATAAAGGCATCAAACCGTACAGAACGAATCCAAATATTGGCATTAGTTCCAGAGATTTGGTCCATTCACAAGATAATGGAACAGTTTGATGTTTTAAATTGAATGGTCATGAACACCAGAATACTTAAAAAAGAAAAAGGAATATGGGCCATACCTAGTAAAAATTTAGGATGTAACCTTTCTGATGATGTGAAACAAAAAGTATTAAAGTATTACATTTTTATGAAGATGACGAATTCAGTTGAATATGCCCAGGGCAGAAAGATTATATTACTATTAGAATAAATACAGAAAAAGTAATGATGCAAAAGCGATTACTGCTCAGCAATCTGAAGGAAATGTTCATTGCCTATCAAGATCGAAATGAACATGAAGTTGGATTTTCCAAGTTTTGCGAACTTCGACCAAAGTGGTGTGTGCCTGTAGGTTCTGCCGGAACACATTCAGTATGTGTAAGCATATTCCATCGAAATATCAAACTGATGCTAGCAGCAAGTCCTATTACATATGATTACAAATCTCTCCTGAGCAAGACAGTCTCTAAATTGGAGTCCAAAGATTTTATGCTATAGCGCTGTGAGAAATGTCCTTGAAAAGAAATGTTGGAAAGTTTTTTTTAAAGCTTATTTTGAAGGACAATGACCCTGATGCTATCATTGAATTCAGGCAATGGCTACACACTGCTAGAGACACCCTGTATACAGAACAGTCAATGGAAGATTTTAAAGAAGTATTGATTGCAAAAAAAATTTAATCTTTCCTCTCATCATTACATTTCCAAACATCAAACTTCGTATCTGAAGTCGAAAAAAGAAAATCTAGAGCTAGGAAACAGTAATTTTGATGGATTTTGCAGAAAACTACTCATTTGTTGTGCATGATGCAGTTCAAAGTTTTCACTGGAAAATAGTCGGGCTACATTACACCCATTCATAGTATATTACAAAAATATGGAAGAACTCGAGTGCATCAGCTTCTGCATTATAAGTGACTGTCTGTGACATGATACAATTGCAGTTCACCTTTATTTAACAGCATTAATCACATATCTAAAAAAAATATTTGAGCATATCAAGCACATTTCTCACTTCAGCGATGGTTCAACAGTCTAGTACAAGAATTTGAAGTATTTAATCAATTTGTACCACCACGATAATGATTTTAACATTGAAAGTGCTGAGTAGAATTTTTTTGCCACCAACCATAGAAAGTCTCCATGTGATGGAGTTGGCGAAACAAGAAGAAGATTGGTACGACGAACAAGTCTTCGAAGCTTGTTTGATTTTTGTGATAAACATGTGAAGTGGTATCAAATTTTCATTCATTTCAAAAGAAGAAATAGATGCAGTCAGTCCAATTCAAGAAGAAAGATTCAAGGATGGCTAAACTGTTCCTGGAACAAGAGATAATCACCAATTCAGACCCATTGATGAAAAGCGGCTTTATATAAGTAGGGTGTCAAATGATACATCATCATTCATAGCTTATGTTGATAAGTTTGAAAGACCAGTATGGATTATAACCAATTACAAATCTCCAGTCTGGGCAATATGTAGCATGTATTTACGAAAACCAGTGGTGGATTGGGAACATTTGTGAAATGTCAGTTGTCGAGAAAGATGCTTTGATACCTTCATGCATCCTCTTGGAGTAGCTAATTCATTCTACTGGCCTCCAAGAAAAGATACCTGTTGAGTTCCTGAACATCAAATTATTGAAAATCTTCCAATTCCTACATTAACGGCTATGGGACGACAATATACTTTACCTGAAAAAGTTATGATGAGAGTCGATTAAAAGTTTCAATCCATTATTTCGTGCTAAAAATAACTTGTCCTTGCAATCCTAAACAAAGTTATTACTTTTGGCTTTGAATCCTGAGTAAAGACATCCACTTGAGGCTTGGGAACCTGTACTAAAAAACCCACTTGAGGCTTGGGAACCTGTATTAAGAAACCCACCCGTGGCTGGACCAGCCTGGATATCGGGCGTGGCCCATATAGAGATGGAGTTACTGATTCATTACTTGAATATGAAATTAAATATGCAAAAATACATTACGAGTTTTGTCGATCCAACTAAAGGTCCAGTGTTCATAGAGTTTTTGCCTGTTTCTATATTTCTCAATTCCTGGAAGTAAAAAAGGACTCAGGCTGGCTCACGCCGCGGTCTCACCAGCTTCGCTGTGTCCTGTTTAGTTTTAATCTTAGACTCAACCTTTAATTAAAAATCTTTTGTTACATTGTTTGATTGTTTTTACGTTTTTATTGTGTTTTAAATTACATGAGTTTAAGTTTCAGTGGGTTCACTTGATGATTAGGGTTAATTTGCATTACCAAAATTTATATATATATATATATATATATATATATATATATATATATTATAGTATATATTGATATATATATAATACTACTAATATAATAGATAAAAAATATATATATATAAATAACTATATATATATATATATATATATATAATATATGATATATATATATATCATTATATATATATATAATTATATATACTAATATTATTATATAATATTTCATTGCCTTCTCCACCACATAGCGTGCGTGTGTCGAGATCTGGAAATTGTCAGGGAATGTACCTGTATGGTTTCTGAAGGTACTTATATTATTTAAATGCAATATCATAATTTTCTTTTTAGCTAAGCTGAGAAATGCCTTCAGCGCAACGCAGTCCGAGTGCTTGCCACCGCGGGGTGGGTTCGCATCCTAATACGCGGCCTTTCCAATGCGTGAAGCATTGAGAAGTGTGATTTGTATGTGAATAGATTGTTCTGTTGTATGTGTTGGCTATGTTGGTAGTGATGTTTGTGTATTGAGATTAGTGTAATACACTATGCCGTAAACTGCAATACGTAAATATTACAGAAAATCTCCTACTGACGACAATTTTTTGTCTGTTCACGTAGCCGAACGAGATCCGAACCCATAACTGAGAGGAATCCGTGTTTAAAAATTTATTGCTAGAAAACCTGTCGCCTTAACCACGATGAGACCAAACTGAACTCATAAAATATATATATATTATATATCATAGTATATATATATATTATATACTTTATATATATATATATATATATATATATATATATATAATACTATGTTACACACAGAGTAACTAATCTATAAATATATATATATATATATATATATATATATATATATATTATTGCTTTTAAATATCTGTATTTTTGAATTTGATAATGTAATCTTGTATTTCTGAATAAATTTTTAAATTTAAATTATTATTATTATTATTACAGTTATGCAGCTAGATCAAGTCCAACATACGGGCCATACCATAGATTTTCATCAAAGTCACACTCCAGGTCTCCCAGTCCTCCAACAGTTTGTCAAATTAAATTTATTACAAGCTTTGGAGAGGACTCTGAAGCTGGCCACTCCGAAAATGAGGGAGGAGTAATCCTAATTCCAGAGGTGGAAGGAGCGGTTAAGCCTTCCTCCTCCTCCTTATCAAGTGCCACCGATCGTAGAAAATCAAGTGCCTCATCTTCGAGTAGGCGGAATAAGCACCACAGAAGATCCTCTACAAGTAGCCGGTCGGTAAATAATCATTTCCACTCGTGGTCCTCTTCGAGTCATTCTTAAGAGACTTTTAGGCCTAATAATTTATATATGAAACAAGGAGAATTTGGTAGCCTACTTTCTTTTTTACTCTTAAAAAAGAGAAAGCTCTTTTTATTTATGTATCAT
>JABUQX010023241.1:25000-41284 GCA_015478945.1 Trachelipus rathkii | reverse complement strand
GGAGAAGATGAACTAAGATCTCATATAAGCCTAGTTGTAGGGGGTAAAGCGCCCTATGCTCAACGAACTTCGTCTGTGAAAAATTGGCGCATGAGGAGTAGATTGCATAGAAAAAGTTGTGGCCCACACCTCATCTTCTTGTCGGTGGTTAGTGTTGTTTATATTATATGGCAGTGGGTGATCCTCACTCTCACCGAGATTATATATTAATTATAATATCATACGTTGCAGACGAAAATAACAAGTTGAAACTAATTTAAATATAGTATTTGTTTATTTTATTAGTTATAATAAGATATAATATATTATATATATATATATAATATATATAATTTAGATATATATATATATATATTATATATATAATATATATATATAGTATAAGTATTATATATATATATATATTATATATAATAGTATATTATATAGTATATATTATTAATATATATAAGTTTAATAATATATATTATATATAATATAATTATATCAGTATATATATAAAGTAGGACGATTAAAGTTATAAGTAAGAGTGTAAGGTGCTATAACGTAGGCTCGTAATTTTTTCATTAATTATTTTAAAACAAAATTAATAATTATTGCAGTAAACCGAGAGGATATAATAAAAACCGTAGAGCAGAGAATGTTAAGAAAAATAATAATATATAATATAGACAAAATAATATTGATATTGCCTCTCCTGATGTTGCCATAAAATATATATTATATTATTTTTTATTTAATTTCTTATTAGGAAAACCATGTTTCACTTGCAATTTTAATTATATAATATATATTTTAATATATTTTTTACGAGTTTATATAATATATTAAGATAGTAGAAAATAGTGAAGTTAGTAGGTTATGAAATATTATTTGCACTAAAATAAACCAACATTTAGAAATACAATATATTTATAGATATACAGGCTTTAGTGAATCTCATAATAACGTATACTTATATATTAAAAAATATCATAAACGAAGAAGTTGACGTAAAATCGCCAGCGATATATTAGAGAAAGGCCTAATAGACTGTGTTAATTTTTCTTGTAAACACAGTATAATAATATATATATATTTATATTATATAATATATATATAATATTATTAATATATATATATAATATAATATATATAATATATATATATATATATATATATATATATATATATATATATATATATATATATATATTTAATATATATATATTAATATATAAATATATAATATAATATATTATACTTAGTATATATTATACATCTATCCACCCGCAGACATATATCCCACTTAGTGCCCAGGCGGAGAATATAGTTAATAATATTTCTCACTATCCACAGATAACTTCTGTATCTTATATATTGGTATATTGTATCTATATGATTATATATCAGCTTCGTTCTTTCTTGCACAGCCATCGAGATCTTTGTCGGTCAAAAGACGTATCTTAGATGAAATTGACAGTTTTATAAGGTAATATATATATATATATATAGGAGAGGATGGAGTGTATTCTAAATCGTTCTACACTGACTGAATATGTTTTAAGCACGCTATTTATCTCGACTATTACTTTCTCTAAATTTGTAAACACCAAAAATATAGCCCTTATTAGAGAAAACAACCTCCATTACACTTCTCAATGATTATATACGGAATAGTAACTGTCAGATTTCCGTCCTCACCTCCTGCTCTCTCGCTCAGCGCAGCTGAAGCCTCACTGCCATTGTCTCACATAACATTGCTACCGGCGTACGCACTAGCACCAATGCGGATGACTATCACATTAATAACACGTATTAGCTATAGGTATGGGTAAATTACACGGGGTTAGTGTAAAGGAATGTCTATCTGAAAAATCTATGATATGTGTGACTAGAGAACGTAGTACAATAGTATATGTAACCTAATGATTATTAAAATATGAATATTACACAAGCCCTATATATATATTATGAATTATATAACGAAAATATATCATCTACCATTGCTGCGCTTGAGTTACTATTTTTAAAACGCGTATTATTAAGTGACCTATATAGAGACTTTGTATTATCTATATAACTACATACTCTCCTCTCAAGCGGACACGTATAGTGTTGCCTATCGACTCAGAGACAGTCTAACGATTCAACCAAGTACCTTATATATTAATACTATAGTAATACTATATATACTAGTAGGTAGTCAATATAAATCATAGCTATGTATAGTTTTCACGATATGAGAATCATTATTATATAGTTATACTAAGTATATCACATTATATCATCAGGAGAAAATTATATTTACTATATCTCGATTAATAATATATTATTATATATATAATATATAAATTACATAATGTATATTCAATAGTTAACTATACATAATTATGAGTAATTAGTATATATATATATATATACTATTATGATATATATATATATATATATATATATATATATATTAATAGTATATATATATTAATAGCTTATATATAAGTAATATATATTATATAAGTATATATTATATATAGTAGTATATATATAATATATTAATATTATATATATTATTATATAATAATATTATGTATAATAATAATATATTAAATTAACGTATTGTTACTTTTATATATATATAGATATAGATATGTATATATAAGAGTATTTCCATTTAATCATGAGACAAATGTTTTACGTTTTCTATAAAGCCACTCTTTTAAAAAATGGGAGAACCTGCAATATAATTATATATATATATATTATTAATAATATTTATAATTTTATATAAAAAATATTATATATATTATATATATATATATTATAATATAATATATAT
The DNA here is from genome assembly GCA_015478945.1 of Trachelipus rathkii. Classification (NCBI taxonomy): domain Eukaryota; kingdom Metazoa; phylum Arthropoda; class Malacostraca; order Isopoda; family Trachelipodidae; genus Trachelipus; species Trachelipus rathkii. Next base: position 38,469 of record JABUQX010023241.1, on the reverse strand, counting down.
ATTATTATATATATTATATATATTATATATTATATATATATATATAATGATATATATTAATATATAATTATATTATATAGTATTATAATATATATAAATATATATATATAATTATGGATAAAGAGCAAGAGGTTTAAGAGAATCAATGAAAACATCGATCTCATTATTTTTATACTCATTCTTCTTCTTCTTCACTTCAGATCCAAAGTTTGCTTTTCCGAATACTTACTTCTTCTTCATCCTTATATATCTATCTTCTTCTATCTTCTTCTATCTTTTTCTTCTATCTTATCTTTAATTTTTTCAACTTTCATATGGTTAGAGTATTATATATTATATTACTATAGTATGGTATAGTAGAAAGGCGCTGATATTAGTTATCTACTTCAATGATTGTATATCACTATTATACCAACTTGAGAGCACATGGCAGTATGTTGATTGGTATTGATTCTTTGTTACGAGAGACGTGCCGACCTGACTCAGTCATGGTAATCGAGATGTTATATTGACGCATTGAGACTTCTACACACGAAGTTTCGTTATATCTAGTGCTATTCTGAAAGAACTCAAGTATCAGGGAATTATTTAACTATACACTCTATATGATATCTAATATGAGAGTTACATGAGGCAACCAGTGATATACAGAAGGGTTCTTCATGTCACAGCTTAGCATATAGAAGATTACATAATATTAATTATAATAATCGTTGGAATATTATAGTCCTATTGAGAAGACTCAAAGTATAATTTAAACATTAGATAAAATGTAGTATGTAATAGACAGGATTTAGTTTTTTAGGAATTATTAATGGTATGATTTCATCATCATACTATCTGCAATAATACATAAAATAGTGCAATGCGGTCAGCCGATTCCTCACCATAAAAAAGTTCGACTATGACTTAAGAATATACGCTGTAGCGTCTATACGAATTATTTCGAGTATATTTTATCATTTTGTTCTAGATACGATCCTGCGCTTGACTGAAAGAGCTCATATCCAAGCTAACACTATATGGAATTTTTGCTTATTGTCTATGCTGCAGCATTGAGGATGAGAGAGAGCAGCTCCTTGGAGTATAGAGAAAGAGACAAGATGGAGATGCACTTGATGAGAAAGTAGCGTAGATGATCGAAAAATATCGAGAGAAAGAAAGAGACAGGAGAGGTAGAAGAGAGAGGATGATGAGTGAGAGGAAAGGGACAAATGAAACAAGATATCTGAAACTTGGCAGACACATTGAAATCAGCTATATATAGGAGGATATATATACAAATTAGTTATATATATATAGGTAATATTTATAATACTATAAATTTATTAACAATATATAGGAAATTATATAATATTATTAACATAAATAAGATAATAAATAATGTAATATATACTATATATATATTATATTATATATATACATAATATTATTACTATATATATATATATTATAGTAATTTTATATGTTATTAAAATATATATATATAAATTAAGATATATATATGCTCCATATAATGGAGTAAAATATAATAATATTACTAATATATATAATAAATAATAACTTTATAAATAATGAAAATATTGAATAATATTATTATCATCTAATAAGAATAATAATATAAATAATAAATGTACTAAAATATAAATAATAAAAAAAATAAATAGGTACTATATCATATTAATATTATAGTAATAATTAATATATGAATAACAAATATGTTTATATCTATTATATATATATTATTAATATTTATATATAATATATCATAAAAAATAAAATAAAATAAATATAAATATAAAAAACGAATTACGGTGTGTAATTATAGTCTATCTAGATTGTCGCAATAAACGGCACCCTCGTTGAGAACGCTTCAGCACCTATATATTCATTCCTAAAAACGACTAATCATATTTCCGTGCAAATCAGTGAAGTGCTATATATATATATATAGGGAGAAGAATAGACCTACCGTGCCACTACGAGAGTGAATAGATATGTCATGGGCGATTACTATCATCATTATACCACCGACCTACTAGTAAATGTAAAAGATAGAAGGGGTTACTTAAATTACATATTGACTAGGGTTCCACTCCTATATAGTAGACACTTTACTATTATTACAAACCAATGGTAAACACTCCTATCGACTTAATGTATGTTATCCACTAGCAAGACAGGATTATATATAATATTAATATATTAATATATATATATATAATAATTATAATAATATATTAATATATATATTAGTTACTATATTATAGAAAATCTTTATTGAAAAATATGTAAACTTTCTTATTTATCATTATATTCTAGTATTAAAGAGAGAAAAGATGAAAACTAATGCAAAAAGTAAACCATTTGAAGTTCATATTAGTTGTTCAAAAGTCCAATCCTCGATCTCAGCGTATTTTGAAACTAATATAATTTATATAAACTATTTACAGTACTATAATATAAACGTATATATAATTATATCATATATATATATATATATATATATTATATATATATATAATATATAATATAATATAATATATATATATAATATATATATATATATATGATATATTATAATATATTATATATTAATGTATTTTTCACTATATCACAAGAAAGGGATATTCTCTCTCAGTATTATGTTATTTGACGAGTTTACGTTAGTTTACGATATATAGGCCAATACAATTAATGATTATAGTGACGGGGAAAGTATACTCAAGTGGTATGACTTCGAATACTAAGTAAACAGTCACATAATCAGTATGACTAGGTGGAAGTATTTAGTTACTGGTCGCTTAAAGATAATCGTTGAAATATTTAGTACTCTACAGTACATTTAATGTCAGCTATATTAGTTTCAATATATTATCCTATTGTACCTGCTGGAACAAATAACTCCGCAGAAACTGTGCGTTATTTACTATCAGTAAATAATAGACCTGGACTTTTACCTGAAATATATAACCCAATTAAACGCTTCTGGTGTGATAACTGCTCTCTGATAAGAAAATTGTGCTCGACTGTGTAGAGCGCCTTTTCGCAGTATCAACAGATGAGAATATTTGCATATATCTCCTAGAGCACGAGGTGTAATGAGTTCTACAATTTAATTAATTCATCTCCAGAATTGCTGAAGAAAATTTCATCTAGCGAAACTAGAGAAAAAGATTCAGGCTTAGAACTGAGGCGTAATTAATGATATACATAATAAGCAAATTCATCAATAGCTTATTTGCGATAATTTAATTATAATATATATATATAATTATTAATTATATGATTATATATATAATATATATATATATATATATTATATTATATATTAAATTAATATATATATATATTATATTATATATAATTTAATATATAATATATATACTCCATATCAGAGCTACTCGAGTTATAAATTATATATATATATATATATATATATATATATTATATATTAATATATATTAATATATATATTATATATATATATATATATATACTATATATATATATATATTAATATTAATATATATACTATATATATATTAATATATATTAATATATATATTATATATATAATATATAATATATATATATATATACTATTAGTATATATATATAATATATATATATATACTATATATATAAATTAATATATTATAATATATATATTATATATAATATATTAATATGTATGAGATAATAAAGGATAGTAAATAATACTCGATTTATTAATAAAGCTTCATCATCTGTATATATATATAAATCGGAAAACTTTAAATAATTCATCGAAAATATTTACATAAATATATATATATATATATATATGATAATATATATAATATATTATATTGGTAATAGTACATATTATATTTATAATGTTATAGTGTAGTTCGAGTTTTATATTCTTACAGATGATTATATATAATTTATATAATATATAACTATCGAGTATACCCTCACTCAATAACTTGGTTCACCTATAGCTGGCGGCGTTTATAACTCGTCGTTAATACGAGTGAGCTATCAGTAATATACCCTGATAATCCCTACTATTTAGTAGAAGTACTATTAAGTAAGAAATCACATCGTTATGTAATATATTGAGCTCCTTACATAATTTATGGTGCCCTTCGTCATCTCATCTCTCATTAGACATGCACACTATGTAATTAGATTGAACAAGAATGAAAGAAATGACGTTTATATAGTATATAGTAAATATGGCAATAAGAAACTATGTGGTGAGTGTTTTAATAATATAGTAATATAATTAGTAGCATAATTGATATATACTATTAAGAGTAAATATTGATACAATAGTTAGTATGAGTAGTTAGATATAAGTAAGAGGTTAGTATTAATATCACTAAATCATATATATATATAATAATCGAGTTAATAAAATAAAGGCTAATAAAATAAAGTGTTTAGCAAGTGGTGATATGACAAAGATATTAGATATACTATTCTGATATGTAGAATGATTATATGAGTATATATAAACGTAAAACTAAAAACTACGCCATGTGTCAACATTGCGACAGAAACCTTTAATAACGACCTAAGAGCATTAAGCATAAGTGTTAGCATATAAAGGAGTCACCATGAATGACGATTCTAGGTAGTTAAGAGATACCTCTCTCGACGGAGTATCAATTCGACCCGCTTTGAAAGGGGGGAGTGTAAGAATAAAAAAGCATTCTCTGCAAATTAGAACTCATTTTTCTGCATAAATTTACAGTTCAACTAGCAGACTATTTCTGCCCGATAGCGAGGAGAGAGAAGTAAGACTAATGTTTCGGTTTGATGCCAATTGTAACTATGAGTGCGCGTGATATCTCTTCGTTGTAACGGTAGAAGCCATGTACTTCAGTGAGCTATAAGTTATACATGAGATTACTCGTTGAGCCTAATATCGTATTGGAGAAAGAGTCCCGCGACGATAAGAGACATGTCGTGTCAAAAGATGTGGAGCTGTCTAAGATAGAATCTCGTTTTTACACAGTGTGTTAATCACAAGTCTGCTAATTTTCTTCCACGAAATGTGATCTGAATTGTGAGAGCGCGAGTAATTATATATGCATAGAAGCTCGAGAATCGAGTTCCGCGAGAGAAGGGTGTTGCACCCTAAGTATAATTAGGTATGCAGGGTTACAAATGAAGATGTGATAGTGAAAAATCAGATGACCTTTTAAATTACTTGAAGTATGTGACTGTATGCAAATTCAGCATACTAATTTGTATATTAGCATCGCTCTATATTGTGCTTACACACAGAATTAAGATAGTTTGACTATACGATATCGTAAGAACAGTCAAGTCAGTTTAAGCAACTTACCCCTTCAACCATAGGGCTAACTTAGCGAGGCTTCAATAATGAGCCGTTGATAAGAATTGCTTCATATAAGAAATGAAGAATTCAAAGAGAATAGGCATGTGTCTTATTAATGGAATATGCTTTACGAGCTTTGAACCAAGCAATGTAAATTTCGCTTTAATCACAGTCTTAAGATGGAATTCGAAATTATAATAAGTGGAAAATGTCAACAAAATGATCGAGAATGGGCGAGGCTGTGAGGGAGATGATACTGTTAAGGATGTCTCGTAAAGACGATTTGACCATCATGAACAAAGTGTACAGTTTTGAGAGAGAGAGTAGCCTAATCTCATGACCAACACATGTGACGAGTATAAGCAACCTCACTGAATAGAGAGCGTGCTTAAGTTCGAAACTCAGTCCTGATTGTATGAAAGAAGGTAATATTATTGTTTCTTCCAATGGTTGATATGATAAGTATATAAGTATCACAGTGATTATATAGCAGCACGAACGTATACTCGACGATGTTAAAACAAGAACTTCAGTTAAAACCTTTACTACATACCTAGAACTTTAATAATCGCAGAACCTACATATTTTAACATTAAATATACTCATTTTCGAATATTAATATTTAACATTAATACATTTACAATAATATTAAAAAAAATATTTTATATAGGAGGGTATATTCACTGAGAGAGTATAGAGTTAACATGTCAAGAAACTTTACCAACGAAAAGACTCAAGACTTGAATAGACTGCTGAAAATCTTTAACAAATAAATGAGAATTCATTTACGTCGTTGTCTATCATGTAACTATGTGTCTCACCAGATGCCAGTCCGGAAAAGCACATATGATGTAGAAATAATGACGTCTCTCTCTCAAGAATATTTGATGGTATGGTTTTAGGCCCTCTGGATCGGAAAGCAATAGGAATGCTATTCCACCCACATACGGTTTCTAAGAAGATGTAATTGGAATTTCTGCACAATCGTAGAGGCTTCATAAGGTAATCGTTTTAATGACAGTATCATGAATCATATGCACACTCATCATTTCACTTGAATTGCGTATGTACAGATTAGCCTCTGTATGAACTAAGCGAGATAAAGTGCACAACGTACTGGTTCATAGTTTTAGAATTAAACACACTGCAATTGATCTCTTCAAGAGATGCACACTAAGCATTGCACTCTTTTTCTCGAGCCTAAACCGTGTCGTGACAATAAACCAGGCACTTTCTAATGCATAAAGACTGTTTATTATCCATCTTGGAAGATGCAAAGAATCCTATGTAGAGTTGAAGACGATTCAATGAAACTAGCGTATCTAAAGAGCCACATAGTACCGTTTCCCATAGTATTCTAACTTACCACGCAACATTATGTGTATCAACTATGTTTTTAGAAGAAAGGTATATGAGTATAGCTGTTTTAATTCCTTTTTGTCTCCTTGAGCTCTGATCTGATAACGTAGCTTTTTGACGCAGTGTGTATCAAAGACCCGCTTTAGGCGTTAAAGTAAATGCAGTAAGATGGACCATGAACTCGGATGTGTTTACATATAACATCATGTAATATCATTAGGGACGGAGACTCATGTATACACTGCCCGTGATGTTGTAATAGTGCATGAAATTGGACTTAATCACACGTGATGAGAATTTCAGGATATTTACCCATCGGTCGGTGGTTTGCGTTTATATAAGGAGAGACTGTCTAACTCATACACCGCGAAAACAAGGTAATCTTAACTAAAATTCACAGCACTAGAGAAAGATGATATACTTGTACAGTAAGGTAAATATATACTCACCTATAATGAACTAATCATATTATGTATGTTATCTTTTACTGAGGAAACGGATAAACACTCTTATTAAAAGATAAGGGTAGGAAGAACTTCTTCACAGCTTCTAAATACAAGCTAAGAGTCGACATATAATAGTTATGAAAAAATACAGAAGAATAAGACTTATCACAAGTGGAATCTAATATAAAATTCCTATAGCCAAAATCTAAAGTGTATAAGTTAATAAGATAGGATTAAAGGCGACGTCTCTCACCATAATAAAACACAAGGAGGGCCATTTATTAATTATCTTTATGAGGACCAACCACAGTAGGAAGGTGTATGAATCGAAGAATAGGAGTTATTACATCGAGCCCAATATATCTGACGAGTAATGAACAGAACTAGTATGTTTATTTTAACAGATTATGCCTTAGTATGAGTAAATAAATAATATATTAATTATTGATTATTACTATTATCGAGGTTAACGTGAGTATTTGGTTTGATATAAATATTAAATATAATAAATTGATTAAAACAGTAATAATAATAATTATTATATATATTATAATAATTAATAATTAATAATAATAATAAATATTATAATAATAATAATTAAGATGTGTGTGTTGATGTGTGTGTTGGTGTGTGTGTGTGTGTGTGTGTGTGTGTGTAGGTGTGCGTTGTGTATGTATAATTGTGATGTGTGTGGTGTGTTGATGTGTGTTGTGTATGTGTATGTGGTTGATGTGTGGTGAAATTGACAGGCCTTAGTGTGTGGTGTAGTGTGTGTGTGTGTTGTGTGTGTGTTGTGTGTGGTGTAGTTATGTATGGTGTAGTGGTGTGTTATGATGTGATGTTAAGTGTGTGTGTTGTGTGATGTGTTGATGTAGTGATGTGTGTGTGTGTTGGTGTGTGGTTGTGTGTGTGTGTGTGTTGTGTGTTTGTGTGTTGTTGGGTGTCGTGTTGGTGCGTGGTCGGTGTGTGTGTGTGTTGTGTGTGTGTGGTGTGGTTGTGTGTGTGTGTGTGTGATGTTGTGTGTGTGTGTGTGTGTGTATATCCGTGTGTTATGAGTGTGTGTGTGTGTGTGGTCTCGTTGGTTGTGTAGTTGTCTGTGTTGTGTGCGCTGGTAGACTGTGTGTGCTGATAGTGATGTTGCGTGCTGGTGTGTGCTTGAGGGATGTGTGTGTGGTGCTGGTGGTGTGATAGTATTGTTTGCTGATGTTCTGCTGTGTAGAATGTACTAGTGTAATGATGGCTCTGTGTGGTGTAGTGTGTGTGTGTTGTGTGTGGTCTGTGTACGATGTGTGTGTCTCGTGTGATTGCAATAATAGCAAGATCGAAAGCACACTTCAGATGCAATCGATGCAATCGATGCATTCGATGCTCATTCGATGCATTTCGATGCATATAATGCTCTAGTGATCTAGCTCAAACCACTTTCATAGCTTTTTTTTTTTTTTATTTTTTTTTATGCGGGTGGTGGTAGTCTTTCATGTTGATGGTATCTCTGTATTGTCTCTTGCACATAGCCGTATTAGTTGGCGGTTCTGTTGTTTGTAATGCGTTAGTTAGATCTTCGTAGTCCTGTATGTTGTTGTTGTCGCGCGTTGCGTTGTTGCTGGTTCTTGTCTGTCGTTCTGAGTATGGTTTGTTAAGTATGAGTTATGAGAGTTGATTGTGTTGCTGTAAAAAGATGTATGGCATTTGTAGACGTAGCTGCGTTGTGATATTCTAGGACTGGGCCGATTTCTGCTGAGGAAGACAGTAGAATGGAAAAATTGGAATTCGATGAAGAAGTAAGATCAGGTGAGTATAAAATACACTTTCGTACTTTGAAATTAAAGACAATAATAATAATATAAATAATCAAAACTAATAAATAATCAAATAATAATAATAATATATAATAAGTAATAAATAATAATATCAATATTAAATAATTAATCCATATATATATATATATATAATACTCCACTTGAAAATATTATACGTAATATTAATAATGAATGAATTTTCATTAAATTATAATTATAATTTTAATAGGATTCAAGGTAAAGTTAAATTAGATCTAATTATGATATATTAACAAATAAGCTATTTAGTAATAACTATTATTATTATATTATATATATATATTATATAATAATATTAAAATAGTATATATATAGTATTATTATATATATAATATAATTATAATATATATATATATATATATAATAATAATATAATATTAATCATAATATATATTAATATATTATATATATATATATATATAATATATTATATATATATATAATATATATTAATATTATATATATATATATATATAATATATAATATTATAATATTAATATAAATATAATATATTATACTTAAAGTATATAATTTGTGAGGGTAAAGAAATATTCATCTTTCTTATATCATAGCACCCTGGCGGTAATCTTATACGGTATCAATAAATATCGGAGAAAAGGTATTACCCTTTTCAGTTATTCCGGTTAATTACCTTTATTCTTCGTATTTTTAACCGCAAACCTCAATTAAGATATCTAATTCAGCCACCTTGAAACTCGTCAATAATCGGTCTCCACATAGTTATTGGATGAAAATTTTATTCGCTAAGTCTTCACTTATGCCATATATTCCAATACACAATTTTATGATACTAAAAATTTGTATTCCAATTATATAATCTAATAATTTGTATATGAATATGTCACTGAGGATAGAGCGCCGCATTTAAGCACGGCGCAGATTAAATGATTCCCCTTAAACTAAACCTTGAGTGACCACCCTGTGAAATAGAAGCATGACTCCTGAAAGGACGGGATTTACGAAATCACCATCAGTGATCCGTCCAATTGCTTATATAATGTCCACAAAGATCGAGAGGGGGAGAAAATAGGAGAGTGGGCGAGGGAGTAATGTGGAGTTAAAGTAAATACCCTTAATGACGAATTGCGCACAGCGCAGACTCGAACGAGCTATAGACCAAACGTCTGCGACGGTGGCGAGTCAGAGCGAGGAAGCGGCACGCGGCGAAAGGTAGCGGGAGCAGCGGTGCAGCGAAAGGTTTGCGGTGGTGATTCCAATGAACAGTCGGCCTGGCGCGGGGCGGAAAAACGTGGCGCCGGCGAGCGGAAAACAAGTGTGTGGTGCGTGTGTGTGATTTGTGTTGTCGGTAGCGGAGTCAGAAGATGAGAGTAGATGTATAGTAAGTAGTTACCATAGGCTAACTAGATAAAGATTGGAGGGTAAATAACATACAGTATAATAGAGCTAAGGTATAAAGAAGGATGGGTGTGAGTGGAGTATTGGTGGATAGACGTGGGTGTTAGTGGTAGTGTGTAGTGTGATGTGTGATTTGTATGTTGGAAAGTTAGAATTTATTAGTATAAAATTAACATCTACGTTGGAGTAATGATTTATGATAGACTGCGTCATCATTCATACATCATCGAATGTGCGCACTACTACGGTGACGCACGCACAATAAGTAAATTATAATAATAATGATAGTTGTGTATTAATTATATAAATTAATAATTAATATATCACATACATAAAAAATATATTTATATAAATTTTACACTTCAAGAGAAATAGCTATATATATGTGTACGCGCGCTACGCGCGCTACGCGCGCTGGATTTCGTGCAACATTATCAAATTGTATTAGCTTACGCTAACATTTTGCAATTTGCAGAGCTTCCTAACCATTCCGCAAATTGCTATGACTTAAGATCAACTTTGGACGCGTGGCTGCGTAATCCGCCTACTGTAGCCACTTCTATTTTCAACGATATATATACTATCTATACTACTCTAACCTCCCTTTCCCAAATATACCTCGCAGACCTTATATTAATTATGAAAGTATAGCATTATATACACTAATAGTATTTATATATATACTCTCTATACATTATAATTATTACACTTAAGTATATTTATTTTGAATAATATTTAAAATATAGTTCATATGAGAACTAGAGTATTATATTTGATGCTTATGATTGAAATAATCATCAAATTATTATTTTTATGATTCCGATTCATGAGTTATTCTATCAGATTTATTAATAGTCTGTTCCCTATATCATATTAATTAATTATTAATTATTTCTTTCAGGTTGTACTTTTATTGCCAATTTTATTTATGAATATAATAATAATTATCTTTTATTATTATTTTATTAATTATTATTATTATTGCTTTATTAATATATTTATAATTTATTATTTAGTTATTCATTTTAATTAGATAAATTATTATTAAATCTATTTCATTTACTCTATCTATTTGGAATTAACACTTTAATTATTGATTGATTATTAGGACATAGAACATTAATTAGATTATTATTTAATTTTATTTCAGATTTTACAAAGAGTTATTTATTTAATTCACTATTATAAGAATCGAATGTGTCAATTTACTATTAAATGTATTACGATTATTATTTATTTATTATTTGATCTAATAAACTTTGTCTCCTACACAAGCAAAGTTTGACGTATAATGAATCATCAATTATTGTTATCTATACATAGGTGTAGCGTTTGTCAATCCATATTACGAATTTTCCTGGTCAGATTAGAAGTATGATTATCAATCATGCTTTGGGACACATACCGTCTTTTGGTCAATAGCCACAAAGTATCTGGCTTTCAAATATTATCTATGTACTCCGTCATCTGAAACTTTGACATAGGTAACTTGTTATTAGTATTCATCATTTCCAATTCGTAGGCCCTGGACGAGTTGTGGGATAATAACGTGTTCATGGATATTTTGCATAGGAAGGTATTGTCCGGTTCTTACAGTTTTTCTGGTGATTTTGTTGGGATAATCTAGATGAGGATATCTGTCGGTATTAGATTAACTCTGTATCAGATCTATTTGATAAAGAATGGGATGAAGCCTTTGGAGCTAGTAGGAAGCTTAAAGATATGAAAATGTGAGACAGTGCGTGAAAATTTACGGTTGATTAGTACATAGAAGTCTTTTACCGGCTTGGGTGCTGTTGTGTGTGGTGTGTAGGTCGAACACACGAGTGTGTTGTGGTGAAGGATTTATAGCGTTGTTCTAGTGTGTTGATGTTAGTTTGGTGGTTTGTTAGGCGATAGTAGATGAGATAGTATAAACGTGTGTGCTCATGTGTTTGGATAGGATCAGAGGGTCTGGAGTGGGACGTCTAGGAGCTCACAAAGAAGTGAGGAATGTGGACATCAGCAGAGACTGCAAGGCCGGATGATGAACCTACGGATTCATGAAGTGGCGGATGTGGAAACTTCGCAAGCACGGCGGAGTACCGCGGGAGCATTGCAGTAACAATGCGGATCGTGGCTAGCAGGTTCGCAACCTTGCGTGGGTGCGCGGAATGATTCGAAACGAGACAAGAAACGTTAAGACATAAGATAAAAAAAGGGCACGCTACCGCCTAATATGACAGATCATAAAATCACCTTCGTGGGTCAAAATGGAGCCCATGGTCGACAAAAATTAGGGCGGATGCGGTAACAAATAGGGGGCGCATAAACGTTAACGACGGAGTGTTTCGCCTCCATCTGGCTTATGCCGCCTTCGATTCTCGAAGGGCGCTCTGTCAAAAAAGGTTCAAGGCCCCAAAAAAGTTCAAGGAGTCACGCGTAACAAATTCGAAAGCTTCAAATAAATAAAGGTTACAGACGGTCCACGTAAAAGGTCAAAAAAGGGTCGCGTCATTTTCCGTCCGGTAATCCCCTGTGTTACTACTATTATTTCATATATTTAATCTTGATTGATTATTGTTATTATGATTATCTTTTATATTTATTTTATATTAACATCTAATTCAATTTAATATTTAATACTATTAATTATTACTATTAATGTATTATTGATTATGTTTTATTCATTATTATTATTATTGATTAATTATTTATTGTAATTATTATATATTTATGTTATCTTCATATCATAGTCTTTGTGAGAGCATTTTCACTTCTCTCAACAGGTTCTTGATATATCTTAATTGTTATGAGATTACCACTTATTTACTTATATTCTCACTATAAAAATTAGTTTTTTTTAATAAATTATTTTAACAATCATAACACAATGGTTTAGATTCTTTATCAAATCTCGACAAATAAATTTATACTATTGCACTTGCGCTGCAACATGACCCGGCGCATAGTTAGGCGAGATCTAGCTGCACCTGTGAGATGAGCCGAGTCGATTGCACGGAAGTGGACATGAGTTCCCTGATTTTTCAATATTAATAATGTGGCGAAATTGGACGTTCCGTCTGTGATGTGCTGGATTGAAGTTACAGGAAAAGTAGATTATTTAATAACTC
>JABUQX010023241.1:0-17500 GCA_015478945.1 Trachelipus rathkii | reverse complement strand
CCACCGTTTGCTACTAGATTCGAAACATTCCATTCGTCTAGTTTTTCGCCTATATATTTGGTCGAACACGTAAACTCGTCAAACAAGTCTGAATCATTCTTGCGGTCAAAAACCTCTTTTTCTGACGCAAAATCCATTGTTTTTTCTAATTTGTGACCAACTTGGGGTTTTCCTTAGCGAAATCCAATCCATAAATTCAAAATCTGAAAATGTAACCGACCACTGATCCAAGTACTTCAAACAAGTGTCATAAAAATCCACAACTATTTTCTTTACGGTCTTTACCTCAGAAGAATTTACTCCCTCTTCTTCAAGCTTGCTAAGTAACCCTCGAACCGAATGTGGTAAAAACACATGGTCTTTTCTCGACTGTAATGTTTCTTTCATATTGGATATTTCTAGAAATACTTCTACTGCTGAAATATTGTCTCCTTCAATCTTCATAACAACTTTGTGAAAAGAAGCTGCCTGGGAATGAAGGAAATGAAGCCATATTTCACCATGGGGATTTTCAAAAAACATTTTCAAAACCTCTGGACATTTGTTCTGACTGTCAAAGTATGATTTCGGTCCAGGAAAGAGTTTCAACACTCTTTCGATAACAGGCATTAAAGCAAGCCATCTTGTTTTGCTGTATCCAAGGAGCTGTTTATACTCAATCTCGACAAAATAGCAAAATTCCTTAAGCTCTTCTACTCGAACGGTGTAAATGTAAAAATACAAATATATTTCTACAATTACAGCTTCAACATCAACAGGGAGGCAATCGCTACCACATTGCACTGCGTTATGCAGAATATGAGCGAAACATCCTATTTCAATTAACTCTCTGCCCATCAAGGTATTCAGCTTTCTAAAAATGATAGATTTACTCCTTTTCTTGCATGAGCCCCCAAAATTACAATTTGTGTTATCACCACAAAAACCAACTACTTTTTTGTGTAAATCATAATTTTTAATTTAATCTATTAAATAATTTACGACAATGTCAGAGGTCTCTGAAGTGAGAGATTGAAGGTCAAGGAGCTTTACCTGAACTCCTACGTATTGCTGGAAGAAACGAACCATAACGGGAAACAGTTTAATGTATCCATGGTTGCTCGCATCGGTTACACAGTGGGCATCTTTTATTTGTTGTCGTAGTTCCGCCTCAGCATATGGAGCAAAAACATCTAAAACAATTGTTTCGCACTTTGTTCTAGCAAAAGAAAATTTTGGATCAAAGCATGTCTTAAAAATCTTACTAGCGCAATCTGCAGATCTAAAACTTTGATTTTCTCTCACAGTATATATATATATATATATATATATATATATATATATATATATATATATATATATATATATATATATATATATATATATATATATATATATATATATATATATATATATATATATATATATATATATATATATATATATATATATATATATATAATCATTATTGTTATGTTATCTTTTAATTTATATTTTATTAACTATTATAATTATTTGAAAAGGGAAAAATAGCAGGATCTCTGGAAAAAGCAGGACTTCTCAGAAAAAGCGGGACATTTTTTCTATTTTAAAGAAACGGGACAGGGTCGAAAAAATAGGACTATGAATTCACTTTATAATATATATATATATATATATATATATATATATATATATGCTACTATATATATATATATATATATATATATATATATATATATATATATATACTATATATATATATATATATATATATATATATATATATATATATATATATATATATATATATATATATATATTGTTGCCTCTCTCTCTCTCTCTCTCTCTCTCTCTCTCTCTCTCTCTCTCTCTCTCTCTCTCTCTCTCTCTCTGTAGGCCGCTTCAATTTTTTATCCCTTCAAACTATTTTTACCTCTATTGCAGTCAAGATTTTTTATCATCGCAAGCTATTTTTACCTCTATGTCTTTATGGGGTTATCCCCCACAAAATTCTCTCTCCTTTGCTTATTTTCGTAGGGGTGAAAGTACTTGTCGGTTCATTCTCCTGTTATGCACCGAGTCTCCCGCCTTTTCAAGCTTACTTCGTTAAGATCTTCAATCAACGCAGCTTGTGTTTGGCTTTGTGCTTTTTTCCTCTCGTCCCGCCTCTGACGTCATCACATTTGTAACCTGATTCTCAACGGTGTTTTTCTAATTCCTTGTGAAAGCATTTTATCGTGTTATAAGCTCTGAGGTGAGTTTTTGGACAGTTTTTTATATTTAAATTTTTATATTTTTTGTAGTGTTTAATATTTTTAAAAGTGTTTAATAAATAAAAAAGTGTTTAATATGTTTCAGTGACAATTTTCAATTATAACCACAGTGCATTGAAAATTTTACAGTATTACTTTTTGAACTGTATTAATTTCAAGTTACGAAAGTGTAAAATCCTCCGGTCCCTCTGGCAAAAAAAATTTTATGTTCTAATTACTTTGTATTTTTTATATAAATTCATTATTGTTATTATTTTTGTTGTTGTTATTTTTTATTAGAAATTATTATATTTATTTATATTTTTAATATAGGTTTGTGCATTGTGCTTTTTGCTTGGCTTTGTTTTGCTTTGTTTCTTGTGTTTATTGGAGTAAACTTTGAAAACTCTTCTGTGTATACTGTATTGTTATTCCATTGTGGTCGCGCACAGCAAGCTTGTGACTACAAACTGGTGACCCATCCGTGTGGTAACGCCAGAACTTCATCGACGCTTTCTTCAAGCTGCATCTCTCCTCCAGGGCCTTCAAGAGGCCTACTATAGTCGCCGTTACTTCTCCTCAAGCCTTCAAGTTATTTTTCACTCAATATTTTTTATTATTATTTTTTTTTTAAAAACGGGGGCCTGCTTGTAAAAAACAGCAGAGCTATAGGAGCACTTCCTCCTCCCATTACAAAGGGATAATACCTTGGCACACGGGCCACTGTTTGCATAATTTTGAATACCTTCCTTTTAAATTTTCTAACATATTTTAATTTAGTTGTAGCTAGCTAGGCAGATTGTTACCCACAATGTGCCCATGTGGCTTATTTTTAACTGTTATTTTTTAATCATTTTGCTAACATGTCACCTACAAATAAATGTTCATGCGACTCCGGCTACGGCTCAGACTTCTAAAAATGCAACTACATTTAATGGTAAGTTCATTGAAAATGACCTTGACCTGACCTTTGTCCTCCTTGAATTGCAATTGGAGGCTACCACTGAGAATGAGCACTTTCACGCCTTATTAAGTATTTTGCCTGTCAAGGTCCTTCAACGTTTGAGAGACGTGTTACCTCGATTGCATTCTAGTAACCAGCCATATACTAAACTCGAAAATGAATTATTAGATAGATTAGGCATTTCGGACTCCAATAAAATAAAATAATTACTTAAAAATGAAAGTCTCGGCGACCGGCTACCGTCAGCCTTGCTGTCCGATATGTTAGGTTTACTTGAAGGTCCTCCAGTTGGGCCCTGCATAAACATTGTTAGACAGTTATTCCTTCAAAAATTCCCCGCCGAACTCCAGTTCCAGCTCGCCACTGTCGATCCTAATAATACTTTGCACGAACTCGCTGCATATGCCAGTAGTTGAGCTAGCATATTGGAGGCTCTTAAGCCTAACGCGAAACGATCGATATCGCGGGAGTTAATCACCGTGGGGGAGTTAATTACCGTGTAATTTCTCCCCTTTTATCGACGAAAAAAAGCGAAGCTTTTTTTCGAAACAATAAAAAATTAATTAATTAATTAATAATTAATAAATAAATTAATTAATAAATAAATAAATAAAAAAAAATTAATATATAAATAAATTAATAAATAAATAATAAATAATTTAAAAAAAAAAAAAAAAATAAAAAAATAAATAATTAAATAAATAAATAAATAAAAATAAAAAATAATAAATAAAAATAAATAATAAATATATAAATAAATAAATAATAAATAAATAAATAAATAAAAATTAAAAAAAAGAAATAAATAAATATATATATATATATTATATATAATATAATATATATATATATATATATATATAATATATATATATATATATATATATTCATAACGTACTATGGCCCACAACGTCTTGTACGCACCCGCACAGCACCACACCGCACCGCACCTCACTTAAGTAACGATAGAGTTTGCCCCATGTATCTCTCGTTAAACTTGACACCCCACATAGGGGTGAACGTCAACCTCGTCGTAGACGAGTTACGTGCCATGCCTTCCCAAGGGGGGGTGCTAGCCCCCAACCTGAGATATTGACGTAGAAGCTGAAAAAACTTTGGTATACACCCTTCATATAAGGTACCACATCATATATGGAGTTAAATAACCGTAACCCCAAAGGGGGTCTCCAGCCCCAAAAACCTGAGATATTGACGTAGAAAGCTGAAATGTAATTACACCCCTTCTATAAGGTACCCACATCATATATGAAGTTAAATAACCGTACACCCAAAAGGGGGTCTCCAGCCCCAAACCTGAGATATTGAAGTAGAAGGATGAAAGTTGGTATACACCCTTCATATAAGGTACCATCGTTGTAGAAGAGGTAAAATCGGTAACACCCAAAGGGGGTGGGTCTCCGGCCCCCAAAACCTGAGAGTATTGGACTAGAACGAGAAACTGGTATACACCCTTCATATAAAGTACCCACATCATATATGGTTAAATAGCATGCATATCCAAAGGGGTACCCCGAATAGCCCCCAAACCTTGAAATATGACGTAGGACGATGTAAATCGGTATGCAATCTAATATAAGACTCACATCATGTATGGCGTATAAATAGCATTTGCAATCCAAAAGGGGGGTCTGACCACCCCAAACCTGCATTCATTGAATAGGAACGACGAAACTTGGTATAATCTTTCTTACGATCCTAACGATCTAGTAAAAAAAAATAAAAAAATAAAAATAAAATTTATTCTTATAAGTTGAAACATCCTCAAAATTTACGTTGTACATACACTAAACAGTAATCAGTAAATCATAAATCAAAACTACCCTCCCCTACCCTCATGATCTATTGATCTATTTGATCTATTGATCATGATCTAATGATTCAAGTCATATTTTCTCTTTAGTATTGTTATGTTTTACATAACCCTAAAGCAGTAAATCAGTAAACCAGTAAAATCAAACTTCCATCCATTCATCCTCCTACCCTTCCCTGGTTCTTTGCATCTATGATCTATTGATTCAAAGTCATATTTGTTTTACATAAAACACAAAAACTTTATTTATTTTTTTGTTTCTCTAAACATTGTTTTTACTAAAAATTTTATGCTTTTAGTTTATAACTTAAAAAAAGTTGCAATTTTACATACCCTAAAGCATAAATCATGTTAATCAAACAAAAATACCCTCCCAACCCATCCAGATACTATTGATCTGATTGATTAAAGTCAATTTTTATAATTTATATGGTTTTACATACACCCTAAAGCAGTTAAATCCAGATAAATCAGTAAATAAAACTACCCTCCTAACCCCTTCCGTGATCTATTGAATCTATTGATCTATTGAGATCAAGAAAGGGTTTGTTTCAGATGCCGAATACCTTCTTTTCTGTGGCTGTTGTTCCAAAGTTGGTTTGAGGTTCCATTTTGTGCAGTTGTTGATGTTGTGTTGTTGAAATGTTGCTTGTTGTTGCTTTTTGTTGTTGTTGGTGTTGTGTTGTTGTGTTGTGTTGTGTTTGTTAATTATATCAAACGTTCAAGTTAAATAAAATATACAACGCTTTTCAAACATATCTCTACAATATTAATGTTAATTTTCAATAACATTATAATATTGAAAACTAAAACAAAAATATATCTCAATCCCAGCCTAACTGACATACAGCATTCATTAAACAAGGTAACTTAAATTAGAAGTTTACAACTTACCAGCCAGAAGTCAGCATCAGCAATCTCAATCTTACTAATGCCAACGAGGCACCCCAAAATTAATATTATTATTATTATTATTATATTATTATAGTATTTTATATTATTATATTATTATATTATTATTATTATTATATTATTATTATTATTTATTTCCACTTTATTTCTCACAACACCTATAACGCGTGCGATCACATTACCTGCAGTCCACAACTAGAACAATTGGTTGGTAAAATTTCATCTAATCAGAACACATACACTTACCGTAATCTTGTACGCTAAGATAGCCAAATCAGAGAAGACCTGCATTTGCTAAGCCATCACGAATAGCCAATGTAAATTCGAGAATAACTCGATTTTAATCCTTAACTATCTTTGACACATATGAAGGTACACGAGATTATTACTTTGTAACTCCGATATCTTTGACACATGAGAAGCTGTGGCAGATTATTAACTTTCCCCATGTCCGTACTTAAAATCATTTTTATCTTGAACATAGTTTATTATTATTATTATATTAGATTATTATTATATTATTATTTATTATTCATTATATATTATTATTATATATTATTATTTTATATCAAACTATATATATATGAACATAACAAATCTAACATACCACACACCACACACACCACACACACCACACACACCACACACACAACACACACACAACACATACACACACACTCACGACATAATTCATAGACACTTAACTTAAACAATATTAGGCCTGCAATATGCTACTAACTTAAGATCACAGGTAAAGTACCACCACAGGCGACAAAGGTAACCTATTCACACATTTTTCAAACATTTCTCTAAAATATTAATGTTATTTTACATTAACACTATCGAATTACGTAGCATTTCGAGTATCATTTCGTAATAAAACATAGCCACAAAAACGAGTCTTTATAATTACTAACCAACGAATAAAATGCTAACTAACAATGTTTTCACATTTAATAAACTAACCATAGGATCATATGAACTAAGAAAATAATGTACAAACGACAAACCCAACACAGCGTGAACGCACACTAATAAAACTAGTTAGCATTGACAATAGTTCCAGACTTAACACCAGTTAAAGTAACTAACTGTACATACAAAACGTAACCTATCACACTTTCACAAGCATATCTCTAACATACTTAACGTAATTTACATTGAACAGTAATAATTTAACAAAAACAATTTACATAACGCTTTCTAATTATCATGCAGATCAACGAATAATTTGCAAACATAACAAAGTTTTTTCCAAAAATAACATAAAAATAATCTTTGAAAAAATACATTATAAATTGTAATAGTTTACGAGTTTTAAATCAAGAAATTCAGTAAGAATCAAACCATCGACCCTTCCCCACCCCTCCCCACGACCTTATGATTATTGATCTATTGATTTAATGTCATAATTTCGAGTATCATTTCGGATAAACATAACACAAAAAATAGTCTTTATATACTAACCATCGATATATGTACCGTAACAAAAGTGTTTACATTAAATCAAAGCTAAACATAACATAACCTGAAACTGAAGAATATAATACGTACAGCCGACAACCTTAACACACCATACGAACGCGAATAAACTAACTCAACATTAACAAATTTTCTAACAGCTTAACAACATAAAGTAGCTAAACATAGCTTACAAAAACGTAACCTATTCACACTCTTTTCAAGCATATATATCTGTTAATTTACATTAAGCATCGCAATATTAACAAAAATTTAGCATAACACAGTCTAATCATGCATACAAGACAAACGAAAATATTCTGCTAAACGATCAAAATTTTTTACATAACTTCGTAAGTATTTAACAAAAATTCATCAAACCTCGCTCAATATCATAATCCCCAACGAATATTGCAAAGACAACAAGAGTTTTAACCAAACATAACATAAAAAAATAACCAAAAATTTATCCTGACATAACATTAAATAATTCTACTGAATAAAAGTATCACGAGTAAAAGCGTAACTAGTTTACTGATTGTTTTAAAGCAGTAATTCAGTAAATCAAACCACCCATCCCTGCAGTCCCCTGCCCATCCCACCCGCCTGTGATCTTTTGAACTATTGATTCAAGTCATATTCGAGTATCATTATTGGATAAACAATAACATAAAAAATAGGTTCTTTATATACAAAACCTACGAATATATTGCTTAACCACCAACAAAGTTTTAAGCATCAATAAAGCATAACAATCATTAACCGCCAACTAAGAATAAATGAACAAATGCAAAACCTAACGATCCTCGCGTTTATGAATAATCAGCTAACATCTTGAAAATTCCCTAACTATATCAAAGGCTAATACTAACAGGTCATACTACTCGATATGTCCACTTTTCGCGCATCATCAGGCAAAATGAACAGCGCGAATTATCCTAATAACATCTCTTAATAAAGAGAGGACTTTACCAATGTAAACCATCCTTTGAACTATGAATTGACACTATCCTTCATTAAAGTGGTCACTCTTTCGAGTCTTGTTATAACATTCATTGACCTATGATAATCGTTAATCATTAGGCAAACAACTTCTAGGCCAAACCTAACATTAGCTCAACAAAAAAACCTTAACCGTAGACTCACTTTCTTAACACATAGTTGTCAAATCTGACTCATCAGATCTTACAAAGACTCAATCATTATCTAACAAATCAGTGTCTATTTTCAATCTGATATGTTAACATAATTGAACATAAATTAACTTAAATACGAACTAAACATTTGATTAATCAAGAATATCTAAAGCAACACATAACCTTCGAGAGAAAACCCAAGGGCGTATGCCCCAGTAACACCTTAACGCTTTTCAGAAACCTGAAATATTTTAATCCTTACCCTTTATTAGACCTGTGAAAGCTTTCAGAAATTTCAATTCAGTAACTGTATGTCCGGGCAGCAGTAAGGAAAATAGCCTATATGATAGGACAGCAAGCCCTTTAAGCACTACTTGGAGATCACCCCAGCGAGAAGATGCATGAGACCCATCCGGGGTTTACTCTGCAAGGGGTGTAAACGGTAAGCGGCACCCAATTTTGGGCTTGCCCTTATGGTAACCGGCACTTTTGAAGCTGCCCTAACTTTATTACCAGTCTTACCCTTCACCTCCTCCCTCTTTCCCTCACTATCCTCGTTCTCCTCCACAGCATTTTAATTTTATCGTCGGTCTCCCACTCCCTCTCGCCAATCTGCCGAGCAACCGCACCTTCAGCCTCAACCCCAGCCATCTCAACCTTCTGCCACACCTCCTACGCACAACAACGGGGAGTATGTATTAACCATCAGCGATGCGGTGACCGAACCCGCACAACAATAGTGTATTAAGACCCTGTCTATAATTTAAACTTACCTGATCACGTCGTGAAATCGCAGGACGTGGCTACTTCAGTGTCCAATCTCCTTTGTGTTTACGCTCCTTCTACCGCCTTGTCCTATCTCATCGATACCAGATCTTCCTTCCGTGTTTTACCCTGTTCTTTCTTGCAGAAGAATCGTGCTGCAGAACCTTTGGTTTCTTTGCAAGCCACTAATGGTTCCATCATTCACACTTATGGTTTCAAACAACTCCATCTTACTCTCTTTTTCGCCTGACTTCCTGTGGATTTATCATCGGCCGATGTTACTCTGCCCCATTATTGGTGCCGATTTCTTATCGCACTTCAATATCCTTGTTGACTTACACCATAACCGCTTGATCGATTATGAGACCCAGTTCTCATCTTCCTGCATCCATGCCACTTCTTCCGTTAATGGTATCCATCTTCCTTCTGGTAACAACCCTTTCGAATCATTTCTCTCTTCCGAATTTTCCGAAATTGTGTCTCCCATCTCGACCTTCCCAGAGGTTAAACACAACGTTGTTCATCACATCGAGATGAATAGGAGACCTCCTTTCTCCCACGCCCGTCGTCTTGCACCTGACAAACTTCAAGCTGCTAAGCTGGAGTTTAACACTCTGCTTCAACAAGGCACCAAAAGTCCTTCCAAGTCCGACTACGCCTATCCTATTCACCTTATGCTCAAACCTAACGATGACTACCGCCCTACCGGGGATTATAGATGCCTTAATGCCATCACTCGTCCAGATAGGTACCCTGTTCCTCACATACATGATTTCACCGCCAATGTGTCTGGATGTAACATTTTTTCTACAATAGATCTTGTAAAAGCCTTCTATCAGATTCCAGTCAACCCTGCTGACGTTCACAAAACTGCTGTAATAACTGTAATAACTGTAATAACCCCCTCGGACTCTTTGAATTTCTACGTACCCCTTTTGGATTTCGGAACGCTGCGCAATTGTTCGAACGTTTCATCGATTCAATCCTCCACGAATTGCCCTTCGTCTTCTCTTACATCGATGACCTGCTCATCGCCAGCTCCTCTCCGGAAGAGCACATCTCTCATCTCCGCCAAGTGTTCACAAGGTTAGTCGAATATGGAATACGTGTCAATACATTGAAATGTGTGTTTCACTAACCTTCCTTGGCCACACTATCTCTTCCGAGGGCGTCCGTCCCCTCGATGACCGTGTTTCTGCCATTCGTTCCTTTCCCATGCCTACGAAACAGCGTCAACTCCGCAGATTCTCGGGATGGTCAGCTTCTATCACCGTTCGGCGATAGACATTCTCCACCCCCTAAACTCGCCTCTTAAACCTACTAGAAAAATTTCTTCGAGCTCTGTCACCGTCGATTGGACCGACGAGGCCCGCCATGCCTTTACCTCCATCAAATAAGCCCTGGATTCTTCTGTCCTCCACGTTTTCCCCTCTACCACTGCTCCAACCCGGATCCATACAGACGCCTCGGATTATGCAGTGGGTGCTGTCCTGTAGCAGTTTTTAGAAAGTGAATGGCGTCCCTTGGCGTTATTTTCCAAGAAGCTTCAGCCTACTGAGGTACGCTACAGTGCTTTTGGAAGAGAATTGCTAGTCATTTACCTCGCTATCAAACACTTCCGTTACTTCATCGAAGGTCAAGAATTTCATGTTCTCACTGATCACCAGCCCATCACTCATGCCATCACTGCATCTACAGTTAAGCAGTCCCGTCGTGAAGCCGGTCACCTTGAAATTATCACTCAATTCACTATCGATATTCGCCACGTCAAGGGTGCTGAGAACATCCCTGCTGATGCCCTTTCTCGTATCAATGCCATATCTCCTCTTCCTTCTCTCAACTATGAAGAGATGCAACGCCTACAGCAGCTGGAAGAATTTAGGTTTCCAGCTAAATCCACCTTCGACATCCAGAGTGTTGAAGTGTTCGGTTTCCCCCCTCCCACCCTATTCATATTCAAATTGAATAACCAAGGAAACATAATACATCCCTGCCTCACTCCGCTATTAATATTAAACCAATTACTTCAACTACAGATTCGACCCATTTATTCTACACACGCTTCACTATCGCCAAACATTCTTTTGATTTCATTCAGAAGGTTACCATCAACACCGTATATCACTAACACCTGTCATAGAGCTTCCAATTAATCCTATCATACGCCTATTGCAAATTCCATAAAACCTAAATACAATTTATTCTTTTTTCCCTCATTTTCTCAATCATTTGTCTTCTCTCTCATTTTCTCATCCACACATGCCTCTACCAACTTCTTAAACGCACCTTGTTCTTCACCAATCAGTCCTTCAGTCGCTCGACGCACTCTTTCGACCAAAATACCAGCATATATCTTCCCTACAACACTCAATAAACTAATTCCCCTATAATTCCTACAGTTACCCTTATCCTAATTACCCTTGTAAGGGTACTATTACTGCTCTCCTCAATCCCTCGGAACAATTTACCTCCATAAACCCATTATTAAGTTCAAAATCCAATCATCACCATCTGCCACCGAACGTTCTGATATATCAAGTAATTTTCATCATAACTGCAGATTACGATTTTTTCAACTTTCTTCACTTAACCCATTACCTACCTCCTTACTTAATGACCACATCCTCAAATATTATTCCTCTTCTTGCAACATCAAACCCACAAACATTCAATATCACCACTTCATTACTGAAAATGATTATGCAGATTTTCGAAGCGTTCACTGCCTCCACACTCCCCTGACATCCATTTCATCAGTTACTTCGAGAGCACCATCGCTGTTCATTATTCTAAGCAGATTCCCTTTATTCTCATCATTAACCTTTCGCGATTTCCTTCCAGTAAGATCCTATTCCCTTGTAATCCTAATCCCCCATCCAAACTGTTCATTACCTCTTTTTTTCCTTTTACGTATGATCTTTTAGTATTCCTTTTCCTCTTAATATAATTCGAAACATCATTCTTATTAAACCATCACTGGCTGTTTTATGAGTACATCAGACCAACGCTTCTATGTTTTAGCTGTTTACTGACTGCTTATATATGCTAATCATATACCTCTTCATTTATCTCACTAACTCTAACATTAGTTAATCATTTATACTTTACTTCCTATTATATAGGTCAACATCTACACATATACTTCTTTATTATGCTATATAACACTTAACTAAAACAACTCCGCTTCCTTCATTTTTAGTACTTACCAGACTTTGTTACAGTTGAAATACAACTTCTGTTACAGACATTATATATCAATACTGGATTAAATACTTATTATAGTCACGATAATAGCGTGACTGTCTCTCACTCACGGTGAGAGAACACATCCCTTGACTGAAGCGCACTTTACATACGCTCTTACTACAGTACTCACTCTCTCATAATACTTATATACTTATATATCATCTCACTTAGATATCCTTCATATATATGGACACTTACCACGAGATATACCACTCTCGCTCGGCGCACTCTCAACTTCTATTTCTAACTCAATAACCCTACAACTCCCCCTCGGCTATCCACATCTCTCCTGAAGTCTTCAAGCTCCTAACTTAATTTACGTATATAATTTATAATAATATGCCATAAGACACTTTCCACTCGTTAATTATTGCACGCTTCACTACTCCTATCCTTCCTCGCTCACGACACTCCTCTTCACTCTGTCCGTCACATGAGAGGACCCGAATATACATCTTCTCCTCTGATATATATATATCCTCTAGCCACTTCTTTACGCCGACATACTCACTCTCAAACAAACTCAAATGTGCCTCTCATCCTTAAGTATATTACTGCAGCACTGCGATATAGCTGAACCTATTCACACAACCAGAGTGCGAGAGAGCCTATAATAACTTTGATGCTCTCACTTTAAGTAAGAGCTCGCATGCTGAAAAACGTTGTATAAATCAAACGCTGACCTCTTCCTCTTGTCAAATACTGATCGTCTAAGCGCCTCAATAATCCTCAATCATAACCCGTAACTGATTTAAAGAATAATCTCACACTACACATCATGATGTAGGCTTAATATATAATACGTGTAGATATATGATATGTATTTTATATTACAGATCTCGCAAAATCTAGTCACACACAATTCGACTTTACACATTTTAAAAGTGCCAGTAAATTTGAGTACTTTAAATCACTTATTATTATCCAGGTAACACGCCAAGCCTCTCCTAGTGTGAGAGAGTGTCTCACGAGCTCACTCTAGATGCATACACACGCTTTTTAATCTGCGTACACGTCCTCAGAAGAGTTAATATAAGCTCACGCCTCCTAGGAATACCATCTCCCAGTTATTCGATACAACACGCATGAACATAACTACATATTTAAGTGTTAATTCTACAAAATGTTGGTAATCACAATCATTAGTGAAATACAATTATTGGACTAAGACTCTTATCTTATATACCTTATAACATACTCAACTTATACTCAATATAAAAACTCATTCAGAAATATCCTGCACACATGAAAGGTAAATACTCAACTCTCTTCGACATACTGCGTAGGCCTTCAATGATGTATGACCCCTTACCTTTAAAAATCCTCTTGTAATAGCAACTCACTAGAAAAGTATTGATATATACCCCTTATCATATAATCTATATTTTTAATGTAAGTTTCTATAATAAGCGCTGTTATACAATATACATGTAGCTAATAATATTACAAATATTCTATGTAACTTCCTTTTCAATACATTAAAATATACATTTCGTAGAGTAATCCGGACTATATAGATAATTTTAGTGACTCACTTAGTAATTATATAGTCTCTGAGTCACTCAATCACTACATTAAGTCTAACTACATTACAAGCTCGTTCACGACACATAAAGGTACCTTACTGTCACATCTCAAGAATTATTAGCA
Source organism: Trachelipus rathkii (assembly GCA_015478945.1). Classification (NCBI taxonomy): domain Eukaryota; kingdom Metazoa; phylum Arthropoda; class Malacostraca; order Isopoda; family Trachelipodidae; genus Trachelipus; species Trachelipus rathkii. Next base: position 3,322 of record JABUQX010023241.1, on the reverse strand, counting down.
ACGGCCTATTATTCCTCTCTTCATCTCTCCTCCTACTACCTAAAGAGTTTTTTGACCTAGACTCTCTCTCTCTCTCAATGAACCTCCTACTACCACTTATTTCATATTCTTCTTACTCTTCATTCACTTTATATCTATCTTCTACTTCACTTTACTATCACGAGGACCACTAGTAATCCGATGATGCATTATTTCAATCACACTAAACATACAACAATTAATCCTACCCCACTAATAATACAGTCTTCGTTTTATTACTTATACACTTGTGACTCTCTCGAGTACTGTCTCATGCATCGCAGAGTTTTCAGACATCTTTGTCTTTTTCTTTCTCTTTTCTTTTTCTTCTCTTCTCTCTACTCCTCTTCTCTCTATTACTATTCAACTCTCCCATCACATTCTCCTTCTTCTTATACATAAATAATTCTCTTTGGAATCACTATCTCTTCTCTTTCATTCGCACTCTACGTTCTTCCGCTCTCTACTCTTCTTTCTCACACTATCTCCTCTATTCTATCGTACTCATCTGTTCGTATTCTCTTTAACTTTCTAACTCTAGTATGTACTATATACACACTTTTCACAGATTCACATCGCTGATGCCAGCGTCTAATTATTCTCACTCTCACTTTATAACTCTAATATACTTATGTACGTGTACATGCACCGAAAGTTCTATATATTATTGTTACTCTTTTTTCTAAAGTCTCATTCGTACCTATATGCACTCTTCTTATATCCTGCACTCTTTTCAACATTATTTTTTTGAAATCTATTCTCATTTAGACCCATTCTGTGATTTCACATACATTTTACGATCTCAAATTTCATAGAAGTAATGAAACGGTCGATTTATACTCGTACGTATTACGATCCTTTCTCCTCGGCTGCTCACAATGGCATTAGCATTCCTGGCGAAGGAAAAGTCCACGCTCTCCTCTGCACCTGATTGTGTGAGTTAGAGCCAAATTGTATCAAAAATCCTTTTCTCTTTTTGAGATGAAGAGTGACTTTATCTGGGTGACAATCCAGACTTAACAGATGCACCGTCCCACTCTAAGTCCAAAAGCTCATAACTCTTTATGCTATATAAACACACACAGATTTCTTTAATACGAATGTGGAAATTTGTGACGTATTTATATCTCAGTAGAACTACTATATACTATTTCTCGAATCTAAAAAAAGCACTTACAGCCAGGGCCCTAGCTATATAACTCAATTAGTAGGCAGCTAAATAAAGCAAATGTAGTTAGTGACTCCCTTTGAGGAGAGAGACGAGACAGGTAACTTTATTTTACATGAGCATTTATTTATGGCCTCCTCAACTCACACTCAATAGAACAAAATAGTAAACTACCCCTCCATGGCGAGGGAGATGGTACTGATCATTAAAATATAATGAATTAAAATCATATAAATATTAATCCACAAATCCGGAAATCAATTACTAATTAAGAAGAATAAAATAACAAGTAAATATTCAAGACTATCTTATATATATTAATTATGTATAATAATAATTATATAAAAATTAAAAAAAACGTAAATTTTTAGTTAAATATATAAAATTAATTAAATTATAATAGTTAAGTTTCATATTTTTTTGTTCGTTTTTTTAACAATATTAAAATATGTTATAGTTATATATATATATATATTAATATATTATATAACTATATTATAATATAATATATATATATAAATATATATATATTATATATATATCTAATATCACTATATATATATAGTATATATTATATAATATATATATATATATATATTAATTATATATATATATATATATATATATATATATAATAATATAACTATATATATATAATATTTACTACCCATATATATAAATATATATATATACATATATATATATATATATATATATATATTACTATATATATATTATATTATATAAATATTAATTTATATATATTAATATTAAAATAATATTAATATAATTTTAAATTTATTTAAGTATAATAAAACATGTTATATATATATATATCATTATATATATATATACAGTAATAATATAAATATAATAAATTATATTATATATATATATATATTATATTAATATAATTAATATAATATTTATATGAATATTATAATATAATTATATTATAATATATAATTATATATTAATATATATATATATATGTATATAAATTTTAATTATAATATATATATAAATATAATATATATATACTATTTTTTATATTATATTAATATATAATAATATATATATATATATATAGTATTTATATTATAATATATATATATATATATAAATAATATAGTATATAAATAAGATTTTTTTTTTCAATTTCTTCTTTGGGTAAATAAATGGACTATTAATAATAAAATTTACTCGATAATAACATTTATATGATATTAAAATTGTCCTATAATTATATATTAATATCATAACAGAAAAATAATACTATATATATATATAACTTAAATATTAAATAATATAATATATTTATAACATAATATATAAAATATATATATAATATATATATATATAATATATATTATATATAAAATATATATCACTTTAATATATAATATATATATATATTATTAATTTAAATAGTTAATATATTGAGTATATTAATATATATACTAATATACTATATAATTGATATTATATATATAATATATCATATTATATAATATAAATATAAGTTATATTAATAAATAAAATCAGTTCATCTCATACAAAATATAATATAATTTAATATATAATTTTTAATAATATATTATATATATATTATATATTATATATATATTATATTATATTAATTAATATCTATATAATTGTATATTATAAAAATAATATAATATATATAATAATATATATATCTTATATTATATATATATAGAATACTATAAGTTACATAAATATTATCATATAACTAAATAACTAATAACATATATATAGTATTTAAATGTATTTAATATATTTAATATCACATTTAAAAATATATATATATAAATATATATAGAAAATATTTCCTAATAAATATTTCCTATAAACCAGTAGGAATAGTATAACTATTAGGGCCTATAATATATTTAATATATATATAATAACTCAACTAACTATTATAATATATATATTAATATATATTATATAATATTTAATTAATTATTTATTTTATATATATTATTATAATATTAATAATATAAATAAGGTGTAGTATTATTAATATATATAATTATAATGATATATATTAATTAATATTATTGCTGAGGTTCATATATATATATACACTATATTAATATATATATTAATATA
>JABUQX010023240.1:5000-45381 GCA_015478945.1 Trachelipus rathkii | reverse complement strand
TAATAATAATAATAACTTATACATGCTTATCCAAAATCCCGTCCTATGACTATTTTTCGCACCTGGCCCAAGCTATTACCACTGTAAATCGAGTGTGAGATCCTCTTTGTCCCATCGGAAGCTCTGGTGGTTCTGACTCGACGATCCCTAATAGTAATAAGAAGTAAGCGTTTTTCACTGTCATGTTCTTGAGCTGAATTTGCTGTTCCGTGCATTTACGACCATACCCCTGATTTCATGGTGAAAGAAATTAGATATTATGAAATTAGATATAATAATATTAATTATTTTATTCACTCAAGCCTGACTCTACAAACGGAATATAGCACAACCTTTACTATATTACTTATGCATCCAATAAGTTTCATTGCAATACGAGCTATATAAATGTAACTTATAATTATTTAGTATTTCTTTAAAATCATGTATTATTAATTAGGATGACCTAAAATCAAAATCATTATATATATATATATATATTTATTTATAGATATATAATATATGTTATATATATAGTAAATATAGAACTATATATACTTGATATATATATAAATAATTTATATATATATTTTAGATTTAATTCAAAATATCATCTAATAATAATAATATAGTTGCACATAAGATATTATAATTATATATATAATATACGTAATATTATATTTAAAGAATATAGTATATATATATATAATATATATATATATACTATATATATATATATATATATATAATAAACATTAAATATAATATATTAAATAATAGTATACTACTATACATATATATAATATAATATATTTTTACTGTTTATATATTATTACTTATAATTTACTATACTAATTTAGGTATATATAGAATAGCTAGATATATTTTAATATAGTATGTACCTTTCACTATACTGCATTCTCAGACTTGTCATGTAGAACTAAAAATTGTACAATGAACCACTGGGAAAATTTAAAAAACTGGGAATAGTCTCTTCTGCGTATTAACATTGAAATTCGTTTTGTTTTAGTCTTCGTGTTTATGCGATAGTAAAAGATCTGGCTGATTGTATTAGAACTTTAAATGAGCGGCACACTGTTCATAGTTTATGCCGACCAAGTATCCGGAGTTTCATAATTGATCGGAGAGCTAACTTTCCTTTTTTTTTTTTTGTTTTTTTTAGGTTTTCGTATCATAACCTCTGTCGAAATACTGGAATTACCTGGGTGTTAATGACATAGATTACTAGGAATAAACTACATGAATTTGTATACCTGCTTCAAAAACAAAAGTTTATATCGCAAAATTAAGAAAAAATCCAAAATTGTTACTGTATAGTTGTTTCTTCATATAATCAAAGAAGTTTTCAGGCATATGAATCGGCGAGTGCAACTTTTCATTTAGATAAATCTATTTGTCTAACAATCTTTGTATCTCTGCGTCAGGGAGACAAAACTTAAAAGAATATCTAAATTTATAAATGGCATAACTTGCCCAAGTCTACGATATGCTCTGAAAAAATTCACAAGTACATGAGCAAGAACTATATTATCACAATTTCTATTAACTCTTTAAAAACTTTGGAATCATTAATAAAGAGGAATATATTTTAAGCATATAAAAAATTCATTACAAGAGATTTTAGATAATAATAGCTTCATCTTGATAGTTCATTTCAAGTTATTTCGACAACAGTTAGTGCACATAAACATTATTTGTTTCAAAGACAAATGAAAGCAAACAAAGCCCGCTCAATTCCTATATTAGAATCGATCAAATGCCTCAGTTCTTTTACTGATTGAATCTATGAAATAAAATATTGAAATTTAAGTGAGTAGAAGGTTTGCACAATCTCAAAACCAATTACCAAATTGCTTTAGACGTGAAGTCACCCTTCAAATAAACTTACAAAAAACTAAAACTAACCCTACAAAAAAAAAATGTATAAACATTACAAAATTAAAAAAAGACAAATCTTTCTGTCGCATTTTTAACACTTGTTAGTGGTCAACAATAAATTGTTTTGACTTTGTTATGGTTTTATGGAACCTTGATTTTTGAGTCGAAAATCTCTTAACTTTTCATTTCATTACATTATATAGGTAAAATGTTTAAAGACCATATATAGATATATATAGTATATTAATATATATATAATAGAAATAAATTATATTATAAATAATATATATAGATATATATAAGTATATTATATATATTATTATATATACCAAGACTACATTACGACTCCAGTTTTGAATTTTTTTTTTAAAAATTATATTCTGGTAGAGGATACTAAGAGCCAATTTAGTGGTAACGATGATTCAAAAATATATAGACCTTTTCCGTTTTAATGCGCTCTGAATATTTTAAAACTAAAGGAGAGAGATTTAAACCGCAAAAGTGAGAAGAGTCGGGTCTCTCGACCTCAAGGGAAACGACACAGCGGTAGACCTATTACCCCCCGGGGAGTTTCCCGAAACCCCTACTCTTGCGATTGGTTCGCGTGGTCCTCCGGCCCCTCCCCACCGGGGTGAAAACTCCCCCCTCTTCCCCCGTCTCAGACCCTAATTTTTTATAATTATTATTTTATTTAATTTTTTTTACAATTTAATTAAGCTTTACGCTATCAAATAGTTATTGTGTTTGGGTTTGGGTCGTAGTTTTCAAGATGTTTATTTTCGAAAAGATATATATATGTGTGTACCTTGACCCCTCCCCCCCCATTGCAATAATGTATTTATTTTTCGGCAATGTCGTACTTTCGAAGATATAATTATGAAAATTATAACGTAAAATTATTAAAAAATATTAATATATTTGACTTTGTATGCAATAAATCATTGTAGTATCATACTAGTAGCAATTATACTAAAAAATTAAACAAAAAAAATAAAATTGAATTAAATTGAAAAAAAAAATATGAACCTTAAAAATAAATATATATATAAATAATATAATATATATATATATATAAATATATAATATATTCAGTATATATATAATATATAATCTAGATATTATATATATATATAGTATATATATACATTTATTAAGAATGTTGACTCCGTTCTCTGAACAGTTTTTCGAATAGAAAACAACACGAGGGCGATATTCTTTTATGAAAATCTTGTTATTATAGCCGTTATTGCATTTGAATTTTTAAGAAATAACAAAAGATTGTTATTATTTTATAATTATATTATATATTATTTTATTATATATATTTATATATTTTCTAGTATCTTAGATCAAATTAGTTAAAAGGATTGAATTCCCTTCACTTAGATGAAATCGCATGATTCTGAATTTTCATTATATTTGTCGCTTAGAGTATTTATTTAAAAAAACTCCCCCGACCCGCGACTTGCGAGCGGGCCCCCCTTGCGGGCCGGGGGGATATTATAAACATGGCCGAATGGCCCCACCCCGGACAAAACATAAAAATATATAAACTAAAATATCAAATATTCAATTAATAATAACCGTGTTTCTCCAAACTTTACGTATACATTCATCATTTAAACTGAAATTAAATAGCCAAGCACGGCACTAATACCTATCTCATTTTATAAGCTATAGTGTAAGCACAAAAACAAATATATATCAAATTCTTTTAATTTTTTATATTAATAAATACATTTGTTTATCTATATTAATGTATTTAACCCCAAATCATTGAAATTACGTTTACATTTTTTATTTTTCCTTCCTGGAGTCAACATCTTATAAATAGCCCATTAATATTATATATATATATATATAATATATATATATAATATATATATATATATAATTTATATTATATATTATAGTAATATATATATATATAGATATATTAAATATAATATAAATATATATATTATTATAATATGATATATATATATTATATATATATATATATATATGATGATTATATATTAATAAGCTATATATCATAGGTTAAGTAAACCATGGGCCTCAAAATAATTTAGTATTGAAAAGGTTGTTTAATTTTAATTGTTTATTAACAGAAATTAAAATAATTAAAAATTCAATTTAAATTAAAAAAGAACTTACCTTTTTATTTTTTGAAATATAAATTGAATTTATTTTCAATTCATTTTATTAAATTTTTTAGTTATATATATTTATTATTATTATATATAATAATATATATTATATATATTAATTATTTATATATTATATATATAATATATAAATATATATATCTATATTTTATATAATATTATTATAATATATATAGTATTAAAATATATTAGTTAAATAAATTATTATATATGTTAATTGACGGTTCAGATTTTTTAATCTTCATCTAGTATGTACTAGAAGATACGCAGTTACTACAGTAAAAACATAATTATATATTTGGAATCAGCGTAAAATTCTAAGGGATGGAATTTTAACTTTTTTTTTTTGTTTTTTTTTTGAAGCTTATTTTTTTATTTTTTAGACTAAAGGAAATACCCTAGGGTAAACGCATAAGATGGCAAGGATCGGGTCTCTCGGCTCCCTGGATGGACTCGACGTGGGTGGTGGACATAATCCCCCCTCCGGCGGATGGTACTCCGACCTGCTCGTTTGGCTCTTTGGGCTGTCGCGGGGTTCTCCTGACCTCCCCTCACGTTGGGTTATGAATACATCCCCCGCCCTCCTTCCCCTCGCTCGATGGCCCTCCTAAAAAATAAAATCTTAAAAGTTTCCAAAAAAAAACAAAAATTATATCACCAATTAGGCGGCTCGAGCGACGGGACATGAAGTGTGCTGAGACGTTTCTCGACCCGATGGTATGGAATAGTCGCGTAGGAACCCCGCGACACCAAAGACCAAAGAGCGGGTCCGGGAGACCATCCCGGATGGGGATTATCCCCCCCGTCGTTTGCCCACCGTGAGCGCGAGAGACCCAGAATCTCCTGCCATCTTTGCGGTTTCCCCCTGGGTATTCCTCTATATTTCTTATAATATATATTAATATACTTCCAGCCCCGCCCGACCCGCCGGAGAGAGACCCCGACCCCCCCCCCGGCCCCCGACAGTAAGGGTGTTCCTTAGTTAAAAAAAAAATTACTTCGAAAAAAAAAAAAAAGTTTAAAATCCATCCTTAGAATTTTCGGTGAATGCTGATTGCCAAATAATAATTTGGATTTACTGTTAGACCTGCTGTTCTCTAGCTACATACTGTGAGCATTAGAAAAAATCTGACCGTCGTATATATCTTATATTAATATATATAGATCAATATATATTATAATATATATATATATAATATAGATAAGATATATAATATATAATATATATATATAATTATATAATATATTATATAAACATATATAAAACATAAAACATTTTTAAAGTAATAATTAAATAAAAAGATTGAAAATAAATAAAATTTGAAAGATAGCACAAAAAATTAAAAAAAGTAAGTTCTTTTTATAGCAAATCGAATTCTTTATTTTTAAATTTGCTATAAAAATTATTACCAACCTTTCCAAGACTAAATTATTTGAGGCGCAGAGGATTTACTTAAGTCCTATAATTATTTCAAGGGTTTTCTACAAAAACTGTTACGTATACATTCATCAAATTTAACTGAACATAAAAGCCTAAGCACGGCCTAAGCTACGCATTTTTATAAGACTATAGGTGTGAGGCACAAAAAATATATATATCAATTCTTTTTAATTTTGTTAAAATTATTAAATCTCCTTGGCTGAGAATCCAGTATTTACTAATGTAATTTAACCTCAAGATCATTGACATTACGTCTACATTTTTATTGAGTTTTCGTTCCTGCGAGTTCAACATCTTATTAACAACTAGCCGTATATAATATATAACGTAATATACGATATATATAAAGTATTATAATATATATATACTATATATACTAATACTATAATAGTACATAAGTATAAAAGAAGAGAATATAACAATATATACGTAAGAATTATATATATATAGAATATATATAGGAATACTATATATAGTATATATAGGAAAGTAACAATATAGGGAATATATATAGATTATATATGAATATATATAGTAGATAGTAGTACATATATAACTATATGAAATATATATATTAGTTATATATAGATTAATATATATATGGATTATAGTAATTCTTAATAAAGAAAAATTGATTATTGCGTTTCATGTATTCACCTTGACTTTGATACCCGATAAGACAGAACAGACACACAGCAGCGACCAGACGGGGACTAAACGATGGACGCGACCAGCAGACAGCAGTCTATGCGAACGCTGCCGAAAACCCCCTAAGAGCGCGGTGAAGAAGATACAGCGAGCCTGTAGATATTGATTCTTATAAAATGTCACTATTAGAAAAGACAAGACACGGTATGCAACACGTTATTGCGAAGATGACAGCAATAAAAGATCGTAAGAAATAGAGTTAAGAGACTGAGTAGTGAAGAAACGATGGGACCGTGATGTTTTGATTACAGGTAAGACCAGAGCGACTGAAGAGCGATACAGAGGATCAGCGACTAAGTTATGTAGAAGCAGACAGGAAGACGACGTTGCTAGCGTACTGATTATTACAAAGGACGACGCGGACACGACGCTGAATTTAGATCAGACAGACACCGACGACGACAGGCGATAACGAAGAACAACGTAGCGTCATGTTGTTCCCAGACAGAAACAGAACAGACAGGGACGACAGACGAGACGACGGGGCGGCGGACGACGGACGGCGGACGGACGGACGGACGGGACGGACGGACCCGACCGGAACGACGGCCGGGATCACCGCGATATCGTACTAGAAAACGACGCAATATACGGTAATCGGTTGTATCTCGAGATAACAAGACGAGAACTACCTATTTTTTACGGTCAGTTGGAGGTACGGGACAGGCACGATAGAGCCGAGCCAGTACCGTAATATTTACGGTGAACGCGGATTTACAGTGTAGCGTTAGGTTGCAGGTGAGAGAGCCGGATAACTGTTAATGACAAAGATCAAGGAGAGATCACAGCCGAGGTAGAGAACAAAGACAGAACGGACAGCTGCCGGAACAGGCGAGACACGCGCACTAACGTGAACACGAGAAGAACCCCAATACGAAGGATGGTACACATCAGACCACAAGCCGAATACTCAGCGAAGGCAGAACGTTGAAGAAGAGAAGTAAGAGAAGAATAGAGTCAAAGAAAAGAGGAACCTCAAAGGAGGTGCTTAAGAGAGCATGAGGAGCTGTAAACGTACCCGGTAATATTCATTAATTTAAGTATGTCTTAAAGCGGCTCAACACGCAAGTATCTCTCGAATATGATAATTCTATTGATTGTCTTGAGGAATATTCATATATCTATTAATTATTATATAATTAGGTTTTATTATGCTTCTATATTCATATGTTTTAACCAAACATCTGATAAGTTCCTTCACTGTCAGAGATCTGTATAAGAGAGAATGAGCAGTTCTATGTATGTGATCATTTTATATAGAGACGATGAGTCATATCAGTAAAGCGAATTTTTCTCATAAATATTGTTATTATTAAAAATGTAATATCATAAATGCTGATACAAATATTCTATTCACTTTTCTGTCTCTTCTTATCTCTATTCGCTATATAGTCTTATTCACAGCGGCTTCTTCTTCTCTTTTTGTTCCTCTTCTACTTTACGTCTGGATTCTATTTCTCTGTGTGCTTCCGTGCTCTTCTTCTCTTACCTAACTGATGCGATACATTCTCTAGTCTCATTCCTCTGACATAGATCAACACTGTTCTCTTCTCTTTCTCTTCTTTCTTTGTCTATCTCTGTAGGTCTGGTCTCAGCATAAACGGAGAACACACTCATGCAGAAGACTACATCTGGGGTATATATATCCCATGTCATTTTTCAGAATTTTTCGCAATCCAAACAGGACCCCTCCTAATCCTTTATAATCTCTTGCACTAAAATCCTACAGCGCCGCCCACTTTCATTACCGATCATATCATCTTAATCTACCGCGGCTAAAGACATTAGGATCACCTGAGAGGAAGTAACGTTAGAGGACCACAGCAATGACCAACCCAAGCACATCAGTATCAACGAGAGTAACGCTTAAGAAGCAAACTAAGCCACACAACGCACACACGCAACATTGAGACCATATATTTCAGATTAGAGACGAAGTTGCAACCAGAACTAGTGGTTGATACTTGTAAACTAATAGAGTAGATATGTTAATTTTAACAAATAATGAAGAGGTATTTTCCTATGTAAACTTTTTAATTATAGTGCTAAAGCTAATTAGATCTTAGCATATAGTTAATACGCTTTGCTCCTGCTGGCTAAATTGTTACAATTTTAATTTTTACCAGTCCTATGCAGCTCTCACTATATTTATTAAATAATATATTATATTGAATGTTTTCAGTATATGTATATGTAAGTCATTTTATCAGTTTAAATGATATGTTATATATATAATATATTATATACTTATATATATATATATATATATATAATATAATATTATATTATAATTATATAATATTAGTTATAATATAATAATATATATACTAATATTATATAATAATTATATATTTATATATATAATATATATAATTATATTATATATATAATATATTATACTATTATATAATATATATATATATATATATATAAATTTATATATTATATATATATAATAAGTATTAATATATTAAATATATAATATATATATATTAATTAGATATATATTTATTAATAAATATTATAGATCTATATAACTATATAATATTTTAATATATATATCTATATTAGATATATATATACTATATATATACTATGATATAATTATATATATATATATATTATAATATAATATTATATATACTTATAATTAATATATTTATATATATATATATATATATTATATTATAATAATAATATAGTGAATATAATTATATATATATATATATATATATCATATATATATATTATATATTATATATATATATATATAGTATATATATTAATATTATACACCTTATTTCCTCATAGGTACATGAGAGTAACCTTTCTTTCTCGCCTTAGCCCATAACTACATTATCTCCTCCATTGCAATATATTATTTAACCACTCAATCACTTATTTCTATCGATCTCCAGACCACTTCGATAACTACATCGACTCACTCAGCTACTTATATTTTCGTATACATTAATCCGTCTAATACTATATTCCTTTTACATAACTATGATCTAACCATCTTCAAGACTTTTCATATTTATTCTCTCATTATTATTTACTTATTTTATCAAAATAATAGATCATTATCATTATTATCCTCATTATTATCTAAATTTCTTCTACAACCTACCCTCCCTAGATTGTCATAGAACACATATTATCCATTATTAGATATATAAACTTTTATTATAAAGACCATATATATATAAGATAATATAATAATAACCTATTTCCTAACTACTATTCAATAACACAGTAACAACATGCCCTCATGTAGGCGCTAGCGCACTCAGACTTAGCTATTTTTACATTTAATACCCTCAAGATAATTTATTGCACATACTTCCTCTATACAACAACTACTATTCTATAATAATACTACTAGTAAACCTCTGATTTTCTATCGTTTCACTTCAAATCTAACATAATATCCTTAATAATATTTATACTCAAGTACACCTATTGTCTCCCAGTATCATGCTCATAAATACCACCATATTTCACAACTCTAGGAGACTAAGTTACTAATTCAATACATATACCTATTCTATCTATCTAACGTTTTATACTTTCAATATCATCTATTACTACTACTTACTAAATCCCTACTTACCGTATTCCTCTCCAACTCTCTTCAGAGTTCAGCACACAACCAATCATCGCAGTCATTACAGTATTTTTAAATATCTCATTCATTTCTTCTTCTCATTTTAAATCTTCCCCTGCCACCCATCTCTAATTCTTTCTAATAATATATCACAGACTATCAATTGTTCAAGAAGTTGTAATAACTCAGGATAAATATTGCCAGATACACAATCACTTCTTTGAGTGTCCCGCATGAATTATATTATCCTATAGCATGGATATCTAATTATAATTCTTAACATCCGAGTGATGTGTCATCAACATATCTTCTACGTAACATACAGTCTTCTCTGCTTTCCAAGATACAACCGGTAGCCATAGACACAACACTTACTGTTAAACATTAAGTACAAATTAAACGTAAAACTAATTTTGGAAAGTTAATAACATTATAACATAATCATGACCTTCTATTATATACGATAACCGCTTATTGCTCTAAATTATATAAAGATCTAAAATAAAAACTAATTACTTACTTTCATCTTTAATTGTCATCAACTTTCTTGATTCCAATGAGATATAAAGAAATTGTCAAACGCGACACTATCCATAATCTACGACTTCCAGAACTGAGCTATTTGAATCTTTCACAAATACAAAGTCACATGTCAGTAAATACATGAGACAGCCTCTTTCGAACCAGGCAAATTAACGCAGCTTCTTCTTATTCCTTAGACCTCGCACGACTAACTTGATTTTGATGACTAGACGATCTACCTAAATATCCGTCTTATCATACTCCGTGTGTGTATATAAGTGTGCCGACAATATTGTATACTAATTCTCGTACGAATTATCCGTAGCCGGCTTAAAAATCTCTTCTGAGGACTATCCTTTACATCTGATCGCTTGTTATATCACACATGTTACCAAGTCCTACACAAATCAAATTATCCGAACTGAGCCCGAATTCCTTCAACGAGCAAATTTTATATAGGTCTAGAGACGCGTAGAGCCTGAGCAGATGTTTACCTTGTACTCAACTCCAAACCTCTTACCTATCACTAGCGATTGAGCCTCCTTCCCTATTCGTGTTCTCACACTCAAGTATAATACGAGCATAGTCTAAATCATGATTATTGCAGCCATTTGCGAGCCCACAGTCGCTCCGTCATCATCCGTATCAATTACAGTCTGAATGTCTATGCGAATTTCGTATAAGTGTTACACTGCCATCTTACTACCAGTTTATGATTAAGTTGACAGAAAGCACCAAAACCTATTTATTATTTTAAGCAAGGTTCCCATTATTTTCATCTTAATATGCTCGTTAATCTCTTAAACCGTCTTCAAGCTATCTCTCTCGTAGTAGAATGACATTTCACATTCCTACTATTCATATTCATTGCATATCAACTTAAACCTTTTCGTTTCCTTCATACATTCACTAAACGTCCTACCTATGCAATTAGTATCCTTTTTCCTCTTTATATAATCAAACTCTTTCTTTTGTAAGAATGCCATTGCCTATTTACCTTTATGAGATTCGAGTTCGATACTCAACCTGCTTCTTGCATTGTCTAGCTTTATAATGTCGCTGTGGAAGGTCGCAATTCATGGTGTCTATTGTCCCGAAAAAACTCTTATGGCTTAACTCCTAATTTCGCGTCGAACACCTTACTTTCTGCCACACATATCTTTTAACCTATGGAGTAGGCAAGTTGTCCGTTGTCCTATATTCTTGTCTCGCAATATCATGTCTTCGAGAGTCAATTATACCATTACTTCTTTGACCATACGAGAAATATCTTTTTCTTGCGACGAAGCGCCACTCTTCGATTCTTTGTGATCTCTTAATCTATGTGCAAGCTTAATAACTATATCATCTTAGTGTGATTTTTCAATACTCCCTCCGAATTCTTCCGTATTCCTTGCTTCTCCTGCATCCAATGCCCACTGTCTATTTTGTAAAGTTTAATACATGACCAAGCAATCTTCTGGCACTTAATATAGCGATGAACTGTCTCCTTCACGTATATCTTCGTGCGAAATGACACTTTAAATGTCCAATACACAACTACATTCTGAAGACAGTTCTGTACGTACTTGGACATGAGACGGAAAACAATCATCCGTATTCACGTCTCTAGGTGTTACGTCTTTTACAACCTATAACCTCTGAGTTTCTCTAAGTACCGTGATGGAGACGTACTATACTAGACATATGATACTCTTTGGATGTAAAGAAAAAAGTTATGAGCGTCAGTAATCCTTGATGCGACGTACCCCCAGATGACCGCTTACATCTTTCACCTCTCTATAGAGACGCATGTGTCTGTCTATATAGAATTACTATCGTTAACCGTAACACTAAAGTATATGCAAATATATATATGCATATGTTTCACTTTTAAATGTAATTCATTTTTGAAAATATTATATATATGAATAGGTCAACACTTGAACACAGAAATTGACGCGACACGGCTCAAAATATATTATATGTATAAATGAGCGAGTACAAACTAGTAAATAACCAAGTAGGTAATAACTTTCACTTGTATATTTGCTGCTATTCTTAGTATTAAAGGTGAGATGTGGCACGCGTCATATATATACTGATGACAATGGAATATATCAGATATGTCCCTATAAGTTTCATCACCTTGTATCTTGGTAATAAATCGAAAGGCTGTTTCGGTTGAAATAATATATATGATTATATATTTGAAATAATCATCCGGACCTTATATACATCGTGTGGGAGTAGCCTTCTATTATATTGACAATGAATAAAAAGTAATCAAGTACTGTGAATTTTTTTATCTCATAATATTATATAAATACAATGTTAATATGATAATATATTATATATATACATTAAGCTATAATATATATATATATATATATTATATTATTATATTATTATAATTAAATATTATATATATATACTATAATATTATATATATATATATATATAATATTATATATATATATTAATATATATATATATATCTAATATATTATATATTATATATATATATATATATATAATATTATATATATAAATATATATATATTATAATATATATATAATATATCATTAATATATTATTTTTATATATATATATATTATTTTTTGATACGTTTTTTTTTTATTTATATTTTTATTATTTTTTTTTTTTTTTTTGTTTTTGTAATTTACGTATGTTGTAAACATAAAACTTCTCCCCAAAAAAATTCTGAAATAAAAAGTGAAGGTAATTTAATTTTTTTTTTTAAAAAGATTTAACTTGTAATAACTCAACCAGAGGTTTCTGGATAAGTCAGACATCCAGTGAGATATTACTTAAATTCAGCCTGGGTTTTTTTTGCCAAGAATCAAGACGTTCTTAGCTATGTCGTACGCCTGCTTCGGTACTCGAGCTCATTATTTGAGCGTATTATTTATTATGTCATACTTCACTATACCATATACTAATATTAAATTATGATAGTATATATATATAGTATATATATATATATATATATATATAATATATATATATTATATTATTAATAATTCATATTAAAATAACTTTTTCTATATATATCTTTTTCATTGTAATTTTTGAAGAATAGTTCACAAACATTTCAGTTATCTAGAAAGAGAACCAAAGAAAACTACAGTCCTAAGAAATGAATATTATAATCGCTTTGACCGTTCGATGCCATTAATATATTAATATATACCTGCCCAGTGATACCTTTGTTAAAAATGATTTTAATACGATTTATTTGTGGCTTATAAGTTTATATATAAAAAAAAAAACTTTCTGGCAACCTCTTTTTAGATTTTGCATATTTCTTTATGCATGTTAGATTAAGTTTGGTCAGGTTAGATTGCCAGAAAAATGATAAAATTGGCAGTTTGTTATAAAATGTTTAATTTGTAATTACTTAAAATACAATTCAAACCTATTAACCACAAAAGAATCGAAATAAGACAATTTTTTAACAAAGATATTATCACTGGGTAGGCATAACGAGAACGCTTCGAAATAGGGGTACAGTTTGGTTTCAGCCAGTCATTTGAAGGTTTCAGGACTTTATGATTTTTATTTATTCAAATCTTTTTATCTTTATAGGGAAAATATTGTTGACCGTTCTGCACTGTCCTCGTTAAGGAGTTTCTGGTTAAAGAAGGGGACTGTGATAGTTGACGTTCTACTACTACCCAGAAACCATGGCTTGATTGAATTTTATTTTTAATCATTATAGCTAAACACAATGAGAGAGAGAGAGAGAGAGAGAGAGAGAGAGAGAGAGAGAGAGAGAGAGAGAGAGAGAGAGAGAGAGAGAGAGAGAGAGAGAGAGAGAGAGAGAGAGGAAAAACTCTTCTTAAATCACTCCTGATAATTCCAAAGCTTCGAAGGATGTACTGACAAAACTTTCTGGATATCAAACCTGCATTAAGTCTTCCTTCCCTCCCCTTATTTGCATTTATAGCTCTCTATATCTATTCTAACACGCCTATACAGAAGAAGCTAACAATAGCGAAGAAACATTATTTCCACCTTCGAGAACGAAAATGTCTAAGCTAAACTTCTTGCTAGGGAAAATTTTTCTAAAGAAATCAAATAAATATTGGCAGATTCTCCCATTTCCCCTATTCTAACGACGACGTTACAACACAGCCAATTAAGTAGGGGCACTAATATAATATTTGGGGATGTCCCCCCCCCCCCTGGCGGGGGCCTTACCGTTGTTAGATCCTTTGGTTCTTGGTTAGATTATAAATTTTAGACCTTCCTGTTGCTAGATTATTTGGGTTCTTGGTTAGATCTAAAGTTCTTTGCTTTCAGTGGTCAAACTCTTGTATTAAGTTAATAACCTTTGAGTAAAACTAGAAAAAAAGCGTAACCGCTTAACAACGTACAGTGGTTGATCTATTAGCAAACTCCTAGAATATTTTCTCTCTAGTTTCACTCTCGACAATTCTGGCGATTGTTTTCGCTTAAATGAGTATCTGCACATTGATTTTACAGTAATTTACAGGTGATAAGATGCAAGATTTTCTATCTTCTATGAACGTATTAAAGACATACAGACCTCACAGCATTCCTCCCCTTTTTTGCAGGCATGTTTTTCTGAGCGGTTTACGTTGTCTTCGGCTTTTTTTGTACTTTGTCTCAGCAACGGAATTTGTCAATATCACAACTGTTTTAAGAGAGAGAGAGAGAGTTTAAAGTTCCACTTAATAAACTATAGATTATTCAATTATGTAATGTAATAATCGTGTGCGCCTAAATTATTACGTTGTAATATACACGCGAAAGAAATACTTTAGATTTCCCACGATACGATGGCCCTCAGATATACCAATATTTTCTAGACCTAAATGCTAGTACAACAACTGGTAAACTGGGATAAAGAGTTTATAAGTAGCCAAAATTCAATGTTGTTATCTTTCTCTGTTGGAAAAGTTGAGTTCTGATCCATCTAATTCGCAAGTTTATGTATTTAAAAGATATATCAAACCTTTGATACCGACCCCGCCCCTATAACCAAACAAACTAAAAAACAAAACAAATAACTTTTTTCATTTTCCATCAACCAACTAATCCATACGCTGATTTCAGATATGTTATCAGTTTTCTATTGTATTTTATTTCTCTCCTGGTCACTTTATAATACTTTTTTTATTTTATACCATTGTGTTAAGGCCCCGAGATTACAGTGCAAGTTTCTTCTTTTAGATTCACATATATATCTGTTTGGTAATGTTAAGCTCTTATATATATATATATATATATATATATATATATTATATATTATATATATATATATATATATTATAAGGCCAACACTCTATACAGTATACGATTCATTATCGTAAAAAAATTCAATAGCTACAGGGAAAAGAATACATTTTTGGGGATGAAATATTAGATGTGAAATGGTTTTATAGGGTGGCAAATAGAAAACCTGTTTGGTTGGAATAGATGAGACGATAAGAGAGCAACATTAATGAAAACGATAGATGCTTTTTAAAAAAATATTCAATAGGAGTGAAAGCATGAATTAATTAGAAAATCTATAGGGAGAAAAAAATAGACAATAATCGAAACTATAAAGCTACAAACATATGCTATATAAAAGAGCAAAGAGAGAGGACTCATAGAACATTATATTTTTGGTTATACAACGTGGCTAAAATATTTAGTAGGAAAATGCGTAAATAAGAAGATAATAAGAAACAATCTGAGAAAGAAGTTTTTTTTATGACCATCTATTCTTTAGTGAACATATAATTAAAACAAGTTAAGAATAGGACAATTAGGCACAATTAAAATTGAATGAAAATCTAGTGAGTGCAGATAAGGAAATGCGTCAACATTTTCCAATGCTTATCTTGCTTCAGTGTTTACTGAGGAAAGATTAGATAATAGTTGGAGACTAATTAGTTCTTGATTGCATGTAACAAATAGACTTACAGATTTGAATTTGATGTAAAAGATATAAAAACGTTCTATTAAGATCATACAATGACCCAAGGTAATAGCACTCTCGAGCAATGGCACCCTGAATGGAATAAAATATATAAGACATTTTGGATTATCTCCTTAGTAAGTGTCTGAAAGGGAGACTGGTAAAAGGTATATTTTATGTAAGTGCTACCCAGCAATTGCAAAAGGCAGCATTGTATATAATTTATAGATTTATAAAGCGATCAATATAACTCACTATTTATATCTAAAGGTGAGGTTCCAGAATGACTGGAGGAAACAATGGCATTTTTTGCATAGTTTGCTGCAGATACAGGAAAGGAATACATTATGGAATCCTGGAAAAATTTATGTTGAAGAAAATGTACCTACAAATTATTAACAGAAAGGTAGTCTAAGAGGAAGATGTTTAAGAAGAAGAGAAATGAATTATAGGCCAGTTAGCTTAACATCTGCGGTTGTAAAAGTTTGGAAAAGTTATGAAAAGGTCATATAGAGAAATATTTTAAAAGATAACAAGGTATTGTATGACTCCCAGCCGGTTCAGAAAGGTGTAAATCATTGTCAGAAAACACAAAAAACAGCGTGAATTGTTAAATATTTAAATATGGATACCATTACTGACTGCATACTCGACTGAAGGTAGCATCCATATATGTTTAAGAAATAAGGTATTAAACTCGGTGCAAATGTATTAGGGGTTTCAGATCTCTAGAGTAGACGGGAACCCGCTAAACAGAGAGCGTGGTGTGAAGTCGCTTGATTCCAAGCCCGTCTCCCCACATCAAGGCTGATCGAACAGAAGTTCTTGACATGCTTGGTCTATAGTGGCAGTCCGCTACCCCACTTAGCGAGTTGGTATTAAAGCAGTGGATAGGCCGAAATATGAAAACAAAGATGTTGTACAACTAAATAGGGAAATAAATCATCATGGAAATAGTGAGAGTGGAAATGTCCCTCCCACAGGTTCCGCTAAGGCTGTGGGAGCCACTATGGTTCTCATATATATAAATGATTTGGACCAGGGACTTAAATGCGAAGCGTTTCTCAGGAGCGTTATGCAGATGATACTAAAGTGGCCACCCAGTAGGAATAGTGAAGGATGCAAAAAGACTTCAAAATGAATCTATTGAAGTAAACTTCGTTGAGGTGGGCAGATAAGTGCAATGCAATTTTTAAAAAGGTAAAAAGTGTAAAGGTTCTTCACCATAGGTTACACAATAAAAGTCTTTTAACTACAGTATGAATGGAGATTGGCTTGAGTCTGATGGACAAGAAAAAACGATTTAGGTGTGACCATATAACCAAGGTAATTGAAAGTAGCTAATCAGTGTTTGGAAGCTAGAAAATAATAAGCTAAAATAAGTATTGGGGCATAATAAAATCGCAATGTTGAATTACTATAAGGAGCAAGAGAAAGTAATAAGTAAACTGTATTATAATAACTATGTAGGCCAGTAAAGAGTATTGTGCACAAGTTTTTGGGCCCCTATTTAAGAAAGACTTAGAAATATGCTATAGACGAGAGCAAAAGATGCATCGGTAAGCAGACAAGGCGGGGATGATTTCGTGTTTTTAGAGCGGTGGGGAGTTAAGAGAGCGACTATGCGTGAGAGGGCCTCGTGAATGATGTTGAGGAGAAGTTTTCTGTAGAAAGGCCGAGATGTGCTGCAGAAGGGCGACATAGATACAAGTTCTACAGAAAATATCTTTTCTACACCCCATCCGTACTGATAGATACATAACTACCAATAAGTTTTCCATAGCGGATAGAACAGATGGACAGAGGGTGACAGGCCGAGAAACCCCGACTCCTGGGCATATATACACGAAATCACTTGCGAAGAGAAGCATGCTTCATCTCGATTTGAAGTAAGAAAAGAGCATGCATTATTCTTTAGTTAAAAAAAAAAATTAACTAAGTAATAGGGTGTTAAAATTTAGGAAATAGTCTGCCAGAGAGAAGAGTTAGTCCGAGTAAGTCTATGACTCGATTGCAACATTTGAATTAGAATAGGGTTAGATACTCCGTTTTATTGGATTTGACTTGAAAGGTTATCACTATACATTAATGATTGACGAATACCAAATTATGGCGACTTTATTTAGTTATTATAGTTAGATTAATAATGTTAGAATGGATATATATATATATACCATATATGGTAAACCATAACTAGGTTATTAATGCATGTGGATGTATTGTATATATGATACACATATATATATTATTATATATATCATTAGTTTATTGTGTTCATAAGCCAAATTGTTAGTGGTGAATTTGTAGTAACATACAAAATTGACAAGTGCACCTTAGGCGTCCTTTAGTGGATTTGTACCATGAGCTAATGTTTTGTGATATAGCGTATAGTGGCGTTTGACTGGGACAGCTCGATTAGGCTCATAGATGAGCTTATTTTACTGTTCTATATTATTCTTATATGATCTTAATGTCTTTATGTATCATCTCGGATTACCCTGGGTGAAACCGTGAATATTCTTTCAGTAAAAGATAAAAAAATCCTAATTATACTTCTTATATTACAAAATTTCATACGCTGATTCAAATATGTTATTAGTTTTCTTGTACCTATTCTAGTTACAAAGGTACTCAAAAATATAAAAATATAATTTTTTTCATTGTCCATACAAATTTCTATTCGTTAATTCATGATATGTTATCAGTTATTCATGTAATAAGCCTATCTTAGTTTTCTGAGATACATTGGCAAGGGTACTTCTTAGTGTCAACGCATTAGTAATATAGGTATACCATTTTTTTTTTAGAGAGGAATATTACCCCCTGTCGCTACTATTTTCTTTTTTTTATGGCAGTGCTGTCAGAAAACAATAAGTAAACAGACGGCGAGTTACCGCTTTTTATAAAAGGTTCTAAAATAGATTTGCTCGTTGAGTCATAATTATTAACAAATTTTATTAACTATTATATATAATTTTTCCTAACTTAAAATTTTACAAGGATACTCCCAAAAATGTTATTCCTTTTGACCTGATGTATGGATGGTAGTGTCTATAGATATGGAAATGTTGCTGTTACTCTCTCTTCCATATATATATATATATATATATATATATATATATATATATAACTATATATATATATATATATTATAATATATATCATATATAAATTATATATATAAATATTAATATATATATATATATATAATACTATATAATTAATTTATATTATATTATATGGTACAAAGTAACTAATGCCCACACAATACGGTATAGAGGTCGTCATGAGATATCACAAAAAAAATTTCACATATAGGTATAGCATCTTAAATTGATACTATATATAATAAATAGATGTTCTTAGAGTATATGGATATATTACGTAGGACTCAAATGCGAATCTTATATAGTTACCTGTGTGCATAACGGGGCGACATTTCATATGTTTCTATATAAGAAGTTAGGTAGCGATTAAGGCGTTAGGGAGAAAGAAATTAAGCTATTATTGGGAATGTCCTTAGGTAATAATGTTGTTAGTAGAATATAAGTGTCTAAAGAGAGGTATAAAGGTACACATAGGATAATAAACTTGTATCACAATTACGCCCTCAATAGACACTTCACGGTTTTTATAAGATATCAATTATGACGTACCTAGTTTATAAGTGTTTTTTTGGATAATGACGCTGCCGCGACGTGTCTCAGATGAGATAGGTTTACGTTTAAAGAAAAAATGTAAAAGAAAAAACAATATATATCGAGTATATATATAATATAACTACTAAATATAGTGACTACAGATAAAAAGAATTATACAATTTTGGTATATATGAATCTACTGAGTAAAAAATTTTAGGTAGCCCAATAATATATGTGAGTAATATAAAAAAATAATTAATTAACATATATCTCACTTAAATATAAAACTTTCAATTAAGATACATGGAGTAAATAGAGAATATACCATTATTATGGAATCCTGGTAAAAATTTTAGTAAAATATAATGAGAATATAAATATTATTAACAATTATAATAATAAAAATAGAATCCTGTTTTACGACTCAGTCAGTTTTGATTTCTCCTTCTTAGTATAAAAGTATAAATTAACGAGTGACTATATAGTGAAAATTAATCATAATCTATATGAATACACAGATAAGTTTAGAAACGGACATTGACTCTAAAAGTTCTGAATATTGTGGCAATACAGTGGTGTTTAAGAACGAATCGAGCACTTATGAATTAACAAATGATTATAGGGTGTAAGAACATGAGTCTCAAAAGTACTCGTATATCCCTATATCACACGCAGAGATAAGCGCGAATTACAGTAAGTGTTGAAACTGCGAAGGCGGTATCCCAGCGCGCGACTATACTCTACCAAAAATGCTCATAAAGAACAGAACAAGGGAAAAATCGATATACGGGAGCCCTCCCTGCGATGTGTTGCAATGAAGTAGAAAATAATTTCAACCCGTCGAGTCTCCACCGGAGCATATGAGCACGAACAGAGAAAAACCCACTCGAACCATTATCTAGATATCAGCGTATCACAGTCTTCTTACACAGGAGATAAAATATACCCTTGATTATGGAGTCTTTAGTTAATCAGAAGACAGACGAAGGACAGTAAAGCTAGAGGGACACAGTATTTTTACCTACTCACCCGAAGTGATGGAGAGTTTACCTTTACCAAAGGAGTAAGCATATCAGTAGAGAATAATATAGATATATAATAGTATAAAACTACCTCACCTCATACTTACTAGTATACCCAAATAAATAACTACAAAGAGCTAGTTGAGGTAGGTTTACTTGAGGAGTAATGCACCTCCTCCACGTATGAAGTAGGGAGTAGTAGGGATAAAGTCCTATAACACTGTACGTACCTACGAAAAGTCGTAAATAGTAGAGACCCCGGTACTTACCTTGACCTAAGCTTATTACAGATCACATCCAGTGTTTACCCTTGTGATATATATAAACTAGCACCTAAATAAGCAGATATATCCCTCTTTAGCTTATAAAAATAAATAGAAAGTCTATTATAATGACCTGACCCATGAGAGTCGTAATACCCACTGCTCAATAATTTTTGTAATGGTCATATATTGTATTATGAATCATGTCGGTAACGCGTTACCACAGTAATATTCCGATTGTATTAGAAAATACAGGTCTCTAAATAGATTTTCTCCTCATATTACTATAAAGTCTTTCATTATATAAAATATACATATAAAAAATTATTATTTTCAATAACTTGACGGAGTCGTAAAACAGAAAGGTCATATATATATATATAATATATTACATATTTATTACCTCTATATAACTTAATATTTATTTATCCAAAATATGTATATATTATATTTCACTTTTCCCTGTAGTATATTTGTATAGTTGTTTTAAGATATGTAATTGTTGCTATTTTATTAATTAGATGAGGTCTGAAACCTAATATATTATATATATAATAATATATATATATATATATATATATAATATATAATATATATATATATATAATCTATTAATATATATATATATATATTATATATATATATATATAGTATATTATAATATATATATATATATTGTACAAAATTCAATAAAATAAATAAATAATTCCAAACTACAGATATTTACTTTACGTCCCTTATTTAGAGTATAGACGAAAAAGTAAGTATTTTTTGTTATACTTTTATGTTCTAATACTCAGTTAGAATATTCATGGACACACAGGCACCGTAGTCCTCACAGGTAATTTTTTGTCCGCGCCGACAGTCGAAAGACGGGGGACTGCGATTCTCTCGCGAGAGAGTGGTTATCCTCTCAAATGAAAGAGTATAAAAATTTACATACTAAGGTTTAGACATCTATAATGATACAAAATATAGATGTCTATGGATTCAGATATAATGAATTTTTTTTATTAACATGCCTTTTTATGAGGGCCACTAACAGTATTTAGGTTATACATTATGTACTACGTACAATAAAAATTTATATAGGTTAAGTTAGGTTAGGTTATTATATGGATTAAGTAAGGTCATATGGAGTACGGTCTAGGAATAAAATTTTCAATTCGCACCTCACTAAAAACAATCTATATATTTATGTTATCATAGAGGATTAACCTGTGTGTAAAATTTCTTTTTTTGATCCAGAGCTTCACGTTCCGTTTAGTAGGCGTTAAGTATAACTATAATTTCTCTATAAGAGTGAGTGTGAGAAATATATCATTACCATCTTATTTTATAATAGTGTCAAGTTTAAATTTTCTGGTACTATCTTTAGATAATGGTCTGGAAGTCATTTAACATACATTTTCCATATTAGCTGACTTCTGTGCTTGTATATATATAGATCTCGATGATATTTGTACATAGTTAAAAGTCAAAAGATCACCTGAGTAAATATTACTCGATCCTCTCTCACTCAACTCATAATTCTCATGACTAAATACGTTTCAGACGCTAATATATAGGTCTTCATATGTCTCGAACAGATTCCTCTGCTACTCTCTCAGTGTGATTACAGGCAATATCTTGCTCATTATAGATATTCAGTTGGTATGTGAAATATATTGCCTACTTATATGAAGTTACTAAAGCAAATGTGTAGAGTGTCTCAGTGCGTTCTATACGGTAAGTACACTAATTCTCATAAAGTTCGCACAAAGCTCCACTCTCTCTGTAATAATGTATTTCTAACAATCGATCTATATTTGATGTTTTTATCAATTTACTTTATGCTTAGCAATCCATCTATCACACACTTAGCAGAATAACGACACTCTTACTTATGTAGAATATGTATACCATCCCAGTAGTAGGTTCATCAGGATTAATGAGATATCGCAGTTCTGTATAAAAAAGGATGTCTTTTTTATACCAAATAATTGCGTAAAACATATAAAGAATATTAGCACTAATTGCACTTATATGAGGAATAAATATACAAGACTATGAGAGATAACTCGACTCGAATTATGTACAGTTATAACACCCAATTATGCACTAATATAGATAGAAGAAATCACACGACGTTACTAAGAGTCATACTACGATTACAATATATACATAGAAAAATTATCATCGAATAAAGCGGCGTGCTAAAACCGACGTATGGGGACATTAGAGACTGAGCTTTTCCATACCTAGGAGGAGGGGGGAGAAACCCCCACGATACACCAAATACCAAAGAGCGGGGTTCACGAGTAACCCATCGCGCCTTTGAGGCGGGAGAAATCTGTCCATGTACCTGTCGCATATCACACCTCGTGTTTACAGTCTGAGAGACTCTCCCTCACTCTCCTCGACACCATTGCGCATATCTGAGATTGTCTAATTAGACCTAAAAGAAAATGCCTGAAGTGTACTTCTTAGCGCGGTTTTATAAATATGGATATATTAAAATACATATATATGTCATAGCATCTGATCTCGTCATCTTATATGTCGTTCAAGAGTAAAGAGAAGGTTCATATGATTAATAAATGTCTTATGAATTCATGTTACTAACGTATCCTACTACTCACAATTTGAGCATTGTTATGTGCGATCACCAATGACACTTATACTAGAAATATGATTTATATAAAAACATAAGAGTAAATTCGACAAAAAGCGTGATATGCTCACGGGACTTTCTCTGAACATGTAAAAATAAATTTTGCTTATAAAGTGTATTTTATATGGTTTCTTATAAAATTACTAAGAATTATACTAGATTGATAATTAACGCAACGTAAGATATGCTATTCTGTGAATATATTCTCCAAGGCCATTCTTTTTATTTCTAATCCAATAGACGCAAGATATTAGGTTCAATTAGACTTCACTTTAAAAAGGGGAAAACCGCTTCATGCCGAATCTCCACTCATTATTATTTACGGTTACTTTATATACGCACATACTTTTATTTGCATCCTTTATGTATATATTTGGGTTACTAGAAAAACTCTATTTATTATTTAATCTTCCTCTAGTTATAAAGTATAGGTTTGTAGCGCTATTCCTCCGAGGTTATTCGATAGAAATAAAAAGTGCATATATCAGAGTATAATGATAATTTTGCACAGACGTTCAAATATTGCCTGAATATTTTAGAATAAAAGATGTAACTGCAGGACATAAGATATTCATTAAACAATATAGAGAACTTCACACGAAATGTGTGACTGTTTTATACGTACGCAGCCTTTAGCGGATAACTTTAAGACCCCAGAAAAGCTATTATAATATCCATCGTTTGAGGATATCTTTCCTCTCATGGACCTAACCACAATTCTTATCTTATACCTGCTCTCTTTATAATAGTCTATCATCCGCCGTAGCCGTATGATATTTTTTTATATACAGATGAGGCCGTGAGCTCTGCTCGCAACAATAATTTACAGTCTTATGCCACGAGTATATACTTTCACACACTGAAGTGATCATAAAATAACTCACTCACGAAACAAATTGGATATAAATATCAATACTTCTTAAGTAAAAGGTATATAAAGTATCACCTCTCAATCACCACCAATTCTGAGCGTATACCTTAAATCCAAAGTTGTAAAAACTGTTACGTTGGCATGAAAATATTCCAATTAGTTTTAATACGATGCATTAATGCTGTAATATAATAATATTATGTTTATACTATTAACTGCTTCCACTATTTTATCCTTTAGTTAATAAAAAGCTTGATTATATACTAAAACGATACTTGATATGATTTCATTCTATGATATATTCGATCGGACTCGTATACATCATATCAATTTTTGGACTCACGATAGAATGATGGTATTACTTCAATACCCCCCTCTAACCTCACTCACTCCTCTCCTTAAAACCCTTCACTCCGTCTTACTCAAGGTCAACTCTCTCACGCGTCTTCTTGCTTTTTGCACTCGGCTTGATTCAAAATATTTTATTCGCTCGACTTCCTCTCTCCCTCTCGATCCTTTCTGGTGACCCATTTGCTTCAAAGCAAAACACTAAACAGGTGCCTTATCGTAGACTCGATTATTCTGTGAGCTCACCTCAACTGTCAATACTATCTTCACTGCAAGAATACTCGCTACTTCAGACGCTCCCTTAATGTGGCTCGCATTAGATATATTGCAGTTCTTCTACTACATTAATACGTTTTGGTTTCATTGGATTGTGATCAAAGTATCTCTCTAGGCAATACTGCAAAGATTTATCTCTCTACGAGAGCATTTTCTCTGATGATAAATGTTAAGCAATGTATGAGTAGAAACTACTATCTACTCTTTATAACTATTTTAGTGACACATAATGCACCGATACTCAGTTTTATTAGGTTTATTCCATTTTTTCTATGACACTCCATTTACTATATAGCATGCCATGAAGACCAACTACACTCTCCGTTTATAGTTACCTCGTAGTGCAGGTGGTTCATGGAATGAGTAAGTTCTATTATTATAAAATAGATAGGATTATTATTATGATACTTATATTTTATATATTATCGAGTATTGTTTTAATGCGTGACTCTTATATGAAACATATTTGCTACTCTCATACTGGTCGAAAAAAATTATCAGAGAGGGGTGACTGACTAGAAGTGGACAGAGATCACTCACTCCTCTCTCCCCCTGGCTGACGGCCGAGTGGTCGAGAATAAATTCGAAATGAGTGTGCATCTCTCATTATATCGTTCTCAACACTGCGAGCTCTATATGATTGGCTGTGTAAATAAGATAAATCTGCAATTCTTTTTCCGTTTTTTATTCTTTTAATTCTATATATGATAGACTCTGTGTGTTTTGAGAATACAATACAATGATCTAGAAGACAAGATAATAGCTCTATTTACGGAGATGTTAACCTAGTTATTACTTTTCGGAATCATATACAGCTATCGTACAGAGCACATCTACAGCAACATGACCTGTGTGTCATGGAAAAAAACTGTCGAAGTGGCGCGATTCCTCTAGAGCCAATCCAGCATGCGTAATTGATATATGTTCTGAATCCGATAATCTCATATGTTTCGATGGAAATGCTCGATATTACTCTATGAATCAGAATGTCCTGAATCCACCACTTCGGATTCGAATCTCAGATCGGATCGGTTCGCGATTCGCCCATCATTCGATATATTTATATATCTATATACTATATATATTATGCCTATTTTTTACTACTTGACAGTTAATTCGCCCTTCCACAATCTACTGATGTCTATGTATTTTATATATTGTTCTATTCTTATTATTATTACTAAGAATAAGTTGTATATATATATATAATAATTGGTAATATTAATAAATATATGTACTTATATATATTTAACTATTAAGTTTAATTAACAACTGATCAATATGTACCAATATAATGGATACACCTCCTGTAACTTATACTTGTGTTTTACAATAGGTGTAGGTATTTTCCAATAGAATAATTATTTTTATAATACTATAAATATACGTAATTATTGCTATATACTTAATTATAAAAATTCTCTAATAATTTAATACTATATATTGTACTAATTTAATCAAACGATAAAGTATAGAACTTATTATTCATGTATATAACTTATATATGAGATTCTCTCTACATTGGGCATTCTTTATTTCATTATTCTCACCTATAGACTGACATATATAGTATTGGATACTCATCAAGATGTCTCTTAAAATAAAATAATATATACTAATTGAGGATAATACCTGACTTTTCTATGCCTATAGTATTCATCACCTAATAATTAGTGTATATATATATATTATTATATATATATATATATTATAGGTATATTACTTCTGCACATCTTATTTGTAATCCTAATTATATATTATGGTATTTTGTATATATATACTATATAGATAAAAACTCTTATAATTTAATCTTCACCAATATAAGTTTTTTATTACGCTCCGGCATTATCGATTATATCTCACTAGTGAAAAAATAAGTTGACATTATTCAAGCAGAGTAATATATAATCTAAAGACAGTTCAAAAGTGTCCTGAATATTTAGAAGAGTTTCTTAGAGACACATATAATTTAAACATAATAATGAGCAAATCAACATGTGATGAGTATATATTAATTAAGAGCTTTAGGATTAAATCATTTATCGAAATAACAATTATAAACTAATTTACCTTCTGGAATCGACTGCTCTAATGTGTATAAGAGGCCATCCTAATTCATATTCCCTGGTCACTTACACTACAATAATTGGTACTGTGATCTTCCATACTGCTCCTCTGTGTGAGAAGAATCTCACTCACATGGCACTATGTCCCACGGCGGGGAGGTGCTCGTCCAAAATTTACATTTGCCAATGCTTTTTCCCTGAGGTAATCATAAACCGAAACAAATGATAAAAAATCCTACTCTTAAGTAAAAGGAGTATCACCTCCATCACCACCAATCGAGTACCTTACACTTACACAAAGTGAAACTGTTCTGTTTGGGAAATATCCATTGATTCATCATCTAATGCTTAAAAAAAATTGTTTTATATCTAACTTCTCCACTAATTTTCCTTTGTATAAGCTGACTAAATAACTGTATGATTTCATTCTGTATCATCGGACTCGTATACATTTCAATTTTTGGACGATAGAAGTGCCGTTTCTTCAAAACCGTGTCCACCTCCATATTGCTCGAAGACCACACTCATACATAACCATTACTATAAAAATTTTAATTTCTCTTCAGAGTATATCTTTATACTCGCCAAAGACCTACAAATATAGAAGTAACCTATTACGACTTATATGACACTCTTGACCTCGAAATCATCCTACACTAAAACTGTTTTGATTATCTATAATATTTATTGGTACAAAGTTTTATTCTTCTATTCATCCATTCACATTCTGTATCGTTAGATAGGATATGCATATTACATCTATTTAATAGGTAAATAAATACATTTTTAATATATATACCTATATATATAATAATATATTAGTATATATTATATAATATATAATATTAAATATATATATATATATATATATATAATTAATAATAATATATAATATATATATATATATTAATAATATATATATATATATATATAATTAATATATATATATATATCAATATTATAGTTTGTTTCTGCTGAAAATAATTATATTCTCTCAATGCTCTCAAGTAAAAATTTACTCAATGAGTGAGGGGGCTATTGTGCAAGCCCCTCAGCACCCCCCCCTGCATTTATCAGCCCTCTGAATATGGTCAATAATAATATGAAAATATAGCATTATTTGATTGGCTCTTCTATACTGAAGCTGGTCGATCCTAATACCTGTCCGAATATGACAGATATATGTTTGAAAATATTATTTTTATTTCAGTTATTTTATTTATTATCTATTATTGTAATGATTTTTTTATTTGACATTAATGTAGAAACTAAAGAAATAGACCTGTAGGGTATGATTTATTCGAATCCGGATACTAGATATTATCTAAAGCTTACCGAATTCTACGAATCCATGTGTGTATAAATGTTTCCTGAATTACCTAGAACGAATCGAATCCAGATATTTGATATACCGATAATCCTGAATCCTATGTGAGTTGGTGGATATATAATGCTTGCTTACTGGAATAGAAATCTCACTAATCTCACTAGATTTTTACCTATAATTATTTCAGGATTCGGAATCTGAGAATCACTCACTCACCCCGGATTCGGATTTCGGATTCGCCACTCATCATAACATATATATCATTTATTATTAATATAATAATATATAATATAATATATAATAATACTTATAAGTAATATATATATATATATAATATATATATAATATATAATATATATAATATCAATATTATACTATATATTATATATATATAAATTATATATATATATATATATAAATATTAATAGTATATATATATATATATATATTAAATCACTCTATATACTTTGTAGTTTACTATAATAAATACTCAAAAATATATAATATATTTACTATATTTATTAGATATATATAAGTAATAATAATAAAGTAGAAATATACAATTCAATGAGAGTGACTAATATAATTAGCTACTATTAATGTAACATATACATCTACCTCATCTTACTTCTCATCTTACTCATCTCGTGCTCTCATACTCTACTTCCTCTCTCTATCTATCTCTATCATCTACATCTCTACTACTCTCTATATTACATATATCTACTTCACTCATCTATCTCATCTATCTCTTACAATCTCTTATCTCTTCTCTCTTACTTACTCTCACTCTACTACTATACTCTCATATATCTATCATCATATCTCATCTTCACTCTCTACTCTCACTCTCTCTCTCTCTCTCTCTTATCATTCACTTATATACTACTAGTTAGAAGAAGATAAAGACCATAAATAACCTATAAGATTAAATTAGCTACTGTCTCTTACTCTCTCTCTCTCTTCTCTCCTCTTTCTACTCACTTACTCTCTATCTCATCTAATCTTACTCTCATTACTCTCTCTCTATCTTTACTATCATCTATACTCTCTAACTACTCTCAATCACTCTCTCTCTCTCTCTCTCTCATATATATAAAATATATATATATATAATATATTATATATATTATAATATAAGTATACATAATATATATAATATATATATATATATATATAATATACTATATATATATTATAAATAATATATATTATATAGTATATATATATATATTAATTAATATTATATAATTTATATATCAACTACAAAAATTATTGAGCATATTTTCATTTACCATTACTCAGTGATAAATCTCATCTATCTTCACTTTTCCTAAGGTAGTGATAGGCGATGGATAAACCTATCTACCATAAAATTTCAATAATATAGGTGAGAATTTTCTTACAAAACACTAACTCAAAAAAATTAGTTTCAATTTATCTTACATAAATCATCATATATATAATATATATACTATAATATATAATAATATATAATAATTAATTAATATATATATATTATATATATATAATAATATATATATATAATATATATATATAATATATATATATATATATATTAATATTATTACTACATACTATTCACCGTCTCTCTGGTGATAGGTAACTTATCGCTATATACTTATATACTCTATATATACTTCTGTATTATACAGTATAGTGATTACTCATGTCATTACTATAGCTTATTCCACTATATATTGGCTACCTCGTAATCTATACTTGATCGGTAGCTATACTCTCATGATTAAAACTCTTTCTCAGTCACCTATATGATAGTTATTTCTAGTAGCCTTAGTCACTATTGATAGTTTAAATTACATTACTCAGTGAGTATATATATATATAAATAATAAGTGAGGTTTTCACCACTTTCAAATGAGAAATACTAGCATCTTATCTATTCTCAATTTTGGACACTCCATAAATATCGTATTCTCCTATAGAGCCTTTAGAAGATATCGTATAGTTTATCAAGGACGTCACAAAAGTTTTCCGCATGCTATCGGTCCAGGAGTGTTTTTCAAACAAAATAAATCACAATAAGTAAGGTTCATACCGGGTTGCTATATAGCCCTGTCGCCTCACTATGTAACTAATGTGAGCAAAGAATATTCATCTTTATGAGTCAACTGACACGCGTCAAATATCTATTCTCTAATAATATCATATATATATATATAATATATTATATATATAATATAATATTATATATTAAATATATTATATATATATAATATATATATAATATAATTATATATATAATATATATATAATAATTATATATATATATATATATATATATATATATATATTAATATATATATATATATTATCACTCTCTTTTGTTAGTCAAAATACTCAAAATATATATATATATATATATATATATTCTATTAAAGAATAGAAGGTATAGAGAAATAATACATTCAGAGACAGATGCCATATGACACTTACCTACTCTTTCTTTCTTCTCTCTGCATACATCTCAATCTACTTTCTCTCTCATGTTCCATCTTCTTACGTCCTCCCTCTATTCTCTCTCTCTTCTCTCATACTTTTCTACGATCGTGTCTCTCTAACACCATCTACTCTCTCTTCTACCTCTCTCATCCGCTCTCCTCTTGCGTATCCTCTTGCGTACATGCTGCTCCTTTCTATATCCTCAACTCTCTACTCTCTTTTCATCTTTGCGTATCCGACTCTCTTTCTCTTGCTAAAAGGAAGACTAAAAACTATAATAGAGATAAAGATTTTAGTGCTGTACTCTTCCATCAATACTATGCGCTCTACTCTCATATCATTACTCTCTCTCATCTTATCTCTTTATCTTTCTCTACTCTCTGCTACCTCTCTCTCCTCTTCTCTACTATACTCTCTTCACTCAACTCGCATACTCTCTCTCATCTCACTTTTTGAGTATCAGGTGATATATTAAATCACACTTCTAAAGTAGTAATTATTATGGACTAACTATATATAGTAATATAACTTTTGATATTCAATTATATATTATCCCTAATATTTCAAACATTATTTAAATATGTAGTTATTATCATATATCATACTATACCATATTATGATTACATTACATACTAGTTTATCACCATTATAACAAAGTTATATAAGATCTACATGATTACTTATTTTATAATCATATATTACAAATAAAAGTATTTCTCCGATTTTCTTTTATCAATAACAAGCCGAAGTCTTCTGGAATACTCGATTGTTACAAAATGAATCTATTTATTTTATCTTGGATGATAGAAAAAAAATTAAATCCTTATACGGTATTATTTTGAAAAAACAATTCCCAAATCTAAAATGTGAGTATTTTATCAATAGTCTCTAAAATCTTAAATGTATTTTTACATAAAACCACATTTAAATAATTTTTTATATCTTGATCTATTCAAACACCACGTTACACCGTCTCTCTGAGCGACTTTCGCCCTGTCAGTTGAGTAATAGTCTCATAGTTGCATCTCACTTTCCTATAATCGCCTTCTCTGAATATTCATATCTGTAATAGTAATAACAATGTTCTGTAGCACACAGAAATAAACTGTATTTCATTCGATATGCAATAATAGCGTTTCTCAACTGACTAATGTACTCTTTGATAAGTGACTACCACATTGAGTACTTTGGAAACATTTTAAGTAACTCCTTTCACCCTCCTTACACCTAGATATATGTTCCCTTTGGAGTGAGTCTTTTGCTTCTTTCTTTGAACCACTTTTTGGCCTCCCATAACATAACATATCAGTTTCTCCTCTAGAGCTCATGACTCGATAAATAGAGATGGAGTAATTCTTGCAATGAATATCATTCTCTAACGTTTATACATTTATGTGTCATTCATTATGAGCTTCCCTGTATGCGCGCGTACATACCAGTGAAGATTAGTGCTGCAATTTCAATTACTATCATCAAAACACACATACATACAAGAGGTTTATATAACGCTCAGTAGTGCTGATTTCGGTACAGTGCACTATGCTCAGACGAACGCATTGTAAATCCTTGCACACTGTATACTCAGACACATGAATGACATATCAATTTTTTTCTTCACTTTATAATTGTTCTCTGACAGAGACGTAGGCACTAGATACAAAAATACCTCAGTCTCTCTCTCTTCTCTCTTACACTCATCATTTCTCACTCTCTCTCTCTCTCTCTCTCTCTCTCTCTCTCTCCTATCTCTCTTTTTCTTTCTCTGGAAATGTATATTTCTATGTTTAATTATATATTATATTAATTATTAATATATCATATTATAATTAATATAATATACTATATTAATATATATATAATTATATATTATAGGATTAATATAATATTATAATTATATTAAATAATATATTATATATATATATTATATAATATATATATATATTATATATATTATATATATAATAATAATATATATAATATATATATATTATATATATATATATATATATTATATATAATATAATATTGATTTATTTTTTTAATTGGTCAATTTCAAATTTAATTTTCTGAGGTATTATAATATGATATGTAAAACTTTAAAATTGTTTATCTTTATATACCTTTATCTCTTATTATATATTACACTCACTTTTTACTATGATTTCTTTTGAGTAAGTAATGATATTTCAGACAATTCATTCTTTTGATAATCTTATTTGACGATGATATAGTTTCTTATCTCAGTAATACATTCAGTTAATTATATACCAAAAACATGCCTAATATATATTATAATATATATATGTATGTATATGATAATATATAATATATACTATATAAAATAATATATAATATATATAATAATAATAATAATATAATATATATATATTGTATAATAACTAATACTTTATTATTTTATTGTATTGATACTTATTAATAACCTCAATATAAAACTTTTGCGGGATAATAAATAACAACTAAATCAAAGCATTTAGTGACTATCATTTTGATAAAATAAACAATTTCAATTCTGTAATTAAAAATTAAATTTATTCAAAACATCTAAATGTGTTTATATTCGTTAATAGATTCATATCCATAGTTATCTCACATAACAAATTATAAATAATTTTCTTACATGATATTTTATCTTTTAATAATTCATTTACTATTTTAGAAAACAAAGTTTTCTTTTTCTCAATAATAATAACAATTTTTAAGTCAAGTCATATAAGATATCCACATGAAAAAAACGGATTTATTGAATAGATGTTGGAGGAATATATCTTATATGATTAAAGAAGCCAATAGTTATAAATATATTGAGATAAATTATCCTCTCTTTCAAATGTTTACCTCTTGTATAGAAAAACTATTTCACGCAGCATAAACTAAATAATAAATATTACTCTCAATAGGAACATACTCTTCCCATATATTTTTTATTCCTATATATGTACGGTTTGAATTTCAAAAGCATCCATGCTGATATAAATGCAATTAAATTTTCATAAACTCAGTAGTATCTATTTTCAAAATACATTATTCTGCTTCTCTCTACCATATTTCCACTCTCTCTCAGTTCGTAAATATATCCAATTATTTATCATAACAACTTTTGTGATCAAATATAGCATAACGATATACTTACTAATTTTTTCCTCTATCAAAAAAGAAGAAGAGATACTCTCTTTATTTTCAGATATAACTTAATCTGAAACAAATTAACTTTTTACTTTGTCTATTCCACGCAGTTAGAGGTATACACTTAATTCATCTTGTGCGCAACTCCATTTTATTAGATAACCTACTAAGAATCAACTAATATATGTATCTACTCATCTATCTTTTCTCTTTTTCTGATTATCTCTCTTCATTCTTATATACTATCACATATGCCTTGCTCTAGGCATGAACTCATATGGATGAGAAATTATGATTACATAACTGATAATACATTTCCATTCTTACCTCATATCACTAAATATATCCTTAATCTTTTATATGGGACGTATATTTTTTCTTTTGTACAAATAAATGTATCTGGCAATTATCTTCTTCAAAAAACACTTCAGTTTTTATATGGTATTGGACATATACCCAGACAGAATGTAAATCCTTCTGTACCAAAACTTGAATCATATCATTTTTCGTCATAAATGGTTACAGGATAGTTTAGAAAGATACCACGCACTCTCCTCATAAACTGTGCTAAACTACTCTCTTCTTCTCTCTCTCTCTACTTCATCACCTCTTCCTCTTCTCTCTCTCCTACTACTTGCATCTTCTATTATATTTTACTATATATACTATAATATTACAGAGTGACATAATAATAAATCTCAGGTAAAGAATTATAAAGATATATATAATGTATAAATAATTATACTATAATTTTTTTTTATCTATATACACTCATATAAATATTTCATCTCCTTTAATGTAGTAAGTATAATATTTTACTACTATATAGTTATATTCTAATAGAACAGGAAGTAATATATTTTTGTAAATTATTTGCTATGGAAAATCTCATATTGGAATTGGTAAAAAATATTACTACTATAATTATTTACTACTTATAATACATAAACCTTAATAGTATAATAAAATCCTATTCTATTAACAGTAAGAATAATAAATAAAAGTAATTATAGTTTATATATATTTATCATAACAATTCACTACTAACTATATTACCTCAAGATATACTTGTATTAAATACTTCGTATAATATAAAAATATATGTATATGTTATATATATCTCATGAATATGGTTATTATATGTATATCGTGAGTATAATATATATATTTATACTTGAGTTTATAAAAATTACTCTACCATTATTACTTATGAGAATGAGGAACACCTCATAATGCTGAGGAATGAGTTTGTATCTAAATATGGAGATAATTATTATATTATATACATGTTAGTATTTTATTTAATACTTATTTAATAAATAATATCATCATATAATATAGTTGATAATCTTATCATATCTTATTATAATTATTCAGTTGAATATTTGAATCTACATATAAAAGTAGTCTTCACACTTATATATAATTATATCTAGAATTAGAATCATCATTTTCTAATTCAAAACTGTTAAAACATCCATTCCAAAGTCTTCACTTTGAGAGAATTTATTTATATACAGTATTAGTATGATACAATAGTGCAATTAATATATATTAAATATATAATATCTCACAAAATCCACATACTCTCCTAAGAGAACAATTTTCCCTCCAATGTGTGATCTGAGTGGATAGTATATTTTTCTCTCATCATCAAGATTAGCTCCATAGAGTGTTGGTGTATAAATAATGTATTCCTGCAGTATATATAGAATATCTGTGTGATTGCTAGAGCATCTCTACTGTATATATTATGTGATTTTATTTCTTCTTTTATATATATATCTGTTATGACGTGTTATAGGTGTAATCAATAAGTGGCTCCAAATCATATAAAGCTCTTGTGAAATCTTGTTAGTGAAAATATAGACAAGTAAAAGAGCAAGCTATATTCTCTAAATATACTATATCCAAGAGCTTTAATTTATTTTCTTCTTCTCATCTCAACCTCACTCAGTCGCACAAAATGATAATCATAAATAAACATTTTTCGTCAAACTAATCTGAGCTATAAGTTACTATTTTAAACTCTGTGTTTCCTTCTCATAAAGAATAAGAAACTATCTCGTATATGAATTTCAAATGAATTATTTACTTTTGTACATTTCGACGTAACACAGTTGGAAATTTGTACATTGAATAACAAAATTGGCATTAAATCTTTACATTATTTTGACCCTCTTTCATGACCTATTTTGGATCCTTCAGAACAAAACTGCAAATCATTCCCATAAGATCTCTGTTCCTCTTATCTAGGACACGGCCTTTATTGTGTTCGTCGATTCACGTTTTATGAGTGTGGGAATATACGTAAATAAATTGTCACCCTATTTCAAACATCGAGCACTATTACTAGATCGCGTGAGCTTCACCTAAACACTGCATCCTTCTACTGTGTACCAACGTTATGTACCTCACGTTGTGGTCGATTGCAACGCTGCTGCAATTGCTGTATTGGGGGTAAGTACTCATCCAGAAAAAGTAATAAATCTGGTAATGTGCTGATAACAATCTCTAGTTAACAATCAATGGTACTAATTATATATACATTTACAGCATACATTGTGCGATATTAAAGACAAAAATATCCAGTAAACTAGAAAAATAGAAGAGAATATGTAGAATAAATTATAATATAAATTATACTCTCTCTATTAGAAATTAAATTATTGCTCCTATAATATACATCTATCCAAGCAGAAATATTTCACTTTTCTTTTACAGAAAGAAGATAAAATATATAGAATCCCTGATAATTAGTATATATATTATGTATTTGCGTAAATATTTCCTACTATATTCTCTTGTATAAACCTAGAATATAAAATCCTTTCTTTACAGTGAGTATAGGAATAAAAAAAGATTATATATTACTATTATACAATATTTTCACTAATTATCCCAGATCTGTATAACTTATCGAATATATAAATATAATATATGTGAAATATAGTATATTGTCGAGGATATTATATTAGTTTTTTAATAATATATACACTTCATTATTGATTCTATAATGTAATAATAATGCATATTACACTGCACCAGACTTCTCTCATGAGGTTGTCTCACAGAAGAAAAAATATTTATTTCCTCATGGGACATATGCTGATATAGACTGTATATGCACAGATGGTGGAAGGATAATTTATATGTTAGCGATCTGTATTTACTTACATGGAGCTTACGAGTTGAATTGTCTGAAATCATAGATATATAGGCTCTCACCCTATTGTAGCTTTTGGTAAGCCATATTGCCTAGTTAATTTAATCTTGCACACTACATGACAAAGAATCTAGCTAGATCACAACGCTTTGCCAGATTCATTGAATGTATGCGTGCTTAGATCAAATCATGTCTCAAAAATTACGTTCATTACCTATATTATGTTTCACAATATGGCGCGAGATTAAAAAAAAACTCCAGTTTTATTATAAATCTTTGTGTGAAAAGATGGACAACATTCATACCACATTACCTTTTTCACACAGGAAGTAAGATGGACAACTATATTATAGAGGTTACATGTGCTGTGCTATCAGAGTGTTCGAAATAATAAATTACAGAATATATGCACGATTCAGCGCATATGATCTTTCTCACTCTATATATATATGAGACCGCATCATTGTTTATGTGGAGCTACTAAAAGTTTACTTTGTCTGATGTCTGGGTGGAGTTCATATATAGCTTTGCCTCGAAACTTGAGCTCTGATATTGTTTATTGAGAATATATAATATAATCTGTAACTGCTGAAACTGTGTACAGAATACACGTTCGCTGGTACAATTGTCTTAAATGTTATATTGTGACGAGTCAGAATATTGAGGCTCTGATTGTAGATTCATTAAAGAAATTAAACTTGTTATTAATGTGGCTAAATGACAGTAATAGAAACTTTTACCATAAACACATGTTGAGAGTGTATTGCACTGTTTCGTGAGATAGGAAATAAATCTCTCTACTGCAATCATTCTCAAATATGCTAAGAAAGGAACGAAGATAATAGATTATTCCTCAAAAATATGCCTACTATTAAACTTATTCGATAGCGACTTAATATTTAGACTCAACTTATCATAAAGGATTTAAATAGATAGATAACATCAGACTCAGAGGAATATTCCCAATGCACGATGTTAAATAGTGAGCGTATAGATAATAGAGTGATTCTATTATATTCCTTCACGAGAAATCACTATATATATTAATATTGACTCCGCGTTCTCACCATAGATTAATATTATATCTTTCGTGTTGCGCGACACAATATGTAAGAAGGTAAATATCTCCGAACTTTCAACGATTCTCTC
Source organism: Trachelipus rathkii (assembly GCA_015478945.1). NCBI lineage: Eukaryota > Metazoa > Arthropoda > Malacostraca > Isopoda > Trachelipodidae > Trachelipus > Trachelipus rathkii. Next base: position 6,714 of record JABUQX010023240.1, on the reverse strand, counting down.
TCAATTACTAATATCTGAATCCTATCAAAAAAAGAAAATTCTTCACTCTGAAGTTACTGTGGCAATTTACTCACAGATGAACTTTAGCAACAAGTTGTAGCTCTACGCAAGATAGTGAAAAAACAACTCTGATAACAGAATTATGTGTTGAGTAATGAACCATTTACACCGCAGCATACAACTTTGTCGAAATAGCAGTTTTCTCGAATAACTCTACCGCCTTTACGATCAGCTCGATGATATACACACACATAGTAATACCATAGGTATACGAGTTTGCTCACACGCTGCCCTCCGGGCCGACTTGATTGTATTACACTCCTGCTGTCTGTGAATGTTCGCGCAATTTAGGAATACACAAGACATACCATGAGATAATTGCGGTAATGTCTCACATGGAGTGCACAATTCAGATCTTATATCTCGAGAATTAATCTAGACAATGTCTTGTGTTTGAAAACCTCTGTGACATGTAAGAAACATGATCGAGCAATAGTAATTTGATAGTAATAAATAAAAATAGCCAGTAAATAGTGGATATCTATATAATAATTAGTATTATTTATATAGTAAGATAAAATTAACGAAATTAAATTATTTGACTTATACCTTAATATATATATTATTATAAGTATATTAAATATTAATAATATATATATTAATATATAATATAATATATTATATAATATATATATATAATATATTATTAATATTTACATATAATTATATAAATATATATATATAATATAATTATTATTATATAATATTAAATAATATATATATATATATTATATATATATATATAATAATTATATATAATTTTATATATATATATACTATATAAATATAGAATGCTCAAATATTACTTATACGTGAATATATACTTTTTCTCGGTATATATATAATATATATATACTAGTATAATATATAAATAACATAGTATATTTAAAAAATATTTGGTACTTATGTATATGAGTAATATGCTGTTATGAGTATGTTAATGGACATATCTAATGATAAGAGTGTACTAGAAAAATCTCTATAAATTTGTATAGTGGACTGTTATTAACAGGTATACCTACTGATATTTATATATATATATATACGTACGTATCAAAGACTAAGAAATAGCTCACCTACCCATGTTAAGAGCTTGAGCCAATTGCTATGTTAAATTCACAGACAAAATCATATAGATGTATCAAACCGATGCCATAGCATCATTGTACATATGAATGAGCTTATTGATATTCTAATATAAATCTCAGATTAGAGCTATAGAGAGAGTTATATAGCTCTCAATTTATAATCAATTCAAGCCCGGGCATCTACCGATAACCTTTGACAAAAGAAAAGGCGATCTTAAAAAAGGTACTTGCCTCCATCGCCTAGATTTAAAACAAAACTCCTAGAATTATATAATATCTGTTGTGTGAAAAGTATATATGGACTAAACATTCATACCTACCTATTATACCTATTTTCTAACACAGATAAGTAATCATCATATGTATTCTCAAGAGAAATGAGTCTATATATATATATATTAGCGAATCAAAGTTGATTTGATTTAGAGACATATGAGAATAGTATTTAGTTTTTTATATTTAAAAAGTATTGCTCTATGTGTTGCGAGGTTTATAATATAAGGTAACGTCTTAAAATGTGTGGTCGAACACTCAGAAGTGCACAAGTAGATATGTGTGGATACACA
>JABUQX010023239.1:27500-54210 GCA_015478945.1 Trachelipus rathkii | reverse complement strand
ACAAAAGCCAACATAAAAAAAATTAAAAAAAAATTAAAACACCGCCCTTAGAATAATTACTGGTTGTACCAAAACAACCCCCATCCACCATCTACAGAACGAAACCAAAATTCTCCCTATCACTTCCCACTTAGAGATGGTAGGAACACAATTTTACCAGAAAACCTTAAACCCATCCCACCCTTGTCACCAAATATTCAACAACCCCATCCGTCACAGATTAAAACTCCCTCCCTCCTCACCCTCCAAACTCTATAATGACATATATAACATCATTCCCCCCCCTCCCCCAACAAAACTTGGCTCTCTCATATACATACCCATCTCACTAGCATTCAGCTACAAAATCGCCCTAACAACAAAATTTTAAAATCCCAACCACCAAAAATTTCTCCTGCTGAAAACTCACTATCCAGAAGAGACCAAGTTAATCTCGCTAGGTGCAGATCAGGACACCACCCAAAACTATTACATTATAAATTTAAATTTAAACTAGATAACGTCACTTCCCCCACATGTACTAGATGCCATAACCACCCAGATACAGTAAAGAACCTCCTTCTAAATTGCCCAGCTCTCGACGCCCCCCGAACTGCTTTTCTATCACATCTGTTGAAGACCTGTGGAAACGCCCAAAGGATGCGGCCGGCTTTCTGGAGGCAGTGTGGCCCTCCAATTGAGGGGGGTCAGGGGTAAGATATATATATATATATATATATATATATATATATATATATAGTATATATATATATATATATATATATATATATATATATAGATATATGTTGTTATATATATATATATATATATATATATATATATATATATATATATATATATATATATATATATATATATATATATATATATATATATATATATATATATATTTTTGTTAGAAAATATATATAAAAGTATGTATTGGATGTTAAATCAATAAGGGGAATAGGGATTATGGATTATCGAGGATTTGGTTCTCATATATGTAAAATTAGTGGGGGCTTGGATGGAGAGGAAGGTGATACGGAAGGAAGTGGGTAGAATTAAGAGTGAGAAGTTAAGTGAACAAGGTAATAAGGATAAGTATCTAAGAACACTCGCAAGTAAATCAGTCGAATGTGAACAAGTTGAAACTGAACAAATATGGGAGCAAATGAAGGAAGCAGTTGTTAGCAGTGCAAAGGAAGTATGTGGATGTGCTAAAGTAGGAGGTAAGAATGTTAACAGTGAGTGGTGGAAAGTAAAAAAGAAGCGTGGTTGAATGTACTAAAAGCCAATGATGAAGTTTCAAAAGAAAGATGTTTGGAATTATATAAGGAGGAAAAAAGAAATACTAAAAGGTGCATACGTAGGAGGAAAGAAGAGGTAAATGAACAGTTTGGAAGGAGGATGAATGAGGACTTACAAGGTAATAGGAAGCTTTTCTGGAAGGAAGCGGGGAAGGTTAAGAATGAGAATAAGGGGAACCTGGGTAGAATAAAGAATAGGGATGGTGCTTTTGTGACTGATGAAAGGGATGTGAGGAGAGTGTGGATAGAACACTTTGAGAATCTGTATAATATTAATAGTAATGAAGAGGTGATAGTGAATGTATGTGGGTTTGATGGGGCAAGAAGGAATAGGTATTTTGGGGATGAGGTTATTAGCAAGGAGGAGAGGTAATAGGTAGAGTGAGAAAGTTGAAGAATGGTAAATCTGCAGGTATAGATGAAATTACTGGTGAAATGATCAAGAACGGAGGCGAGATAGTGATTGACTGGATTTGGAAGTTGTGTAATAAAGCGTTTATGGAGGGTGTAGTTCCGAGAGATTGGAGGAGAGTAGTAATAGCACCTCTATATGGGTAAGTGAGATAAAAAGGAACTGTGGTGAATTATAGGGGAAATTCGTCTATTGAATATTGTAGGGAAGATATAAGTGGTGTATTAGTCGAAAGCAGTGTCGAGTGACTGATGGATCGATTTGGTAAGAACAAGGCATTTAGAGTGGTAGAGATGTGTGGATCAAATCTTTACATTGAAACAAATGACTGAGAAAATGAGGGAGAAGAAGAATAAATTGTATTTAGGTTTTATGGATTTGCAACAGGCGTGAGTGGGATCAAGGAGCTCTATGGCAGGTGTTAGTAATATATGGTGTTGGTGGTAGGCTTCTGAATGGAATTAAAAGTATGTATGAAGATAGTGAGGCGTGTGTAAGAATAAATGGTGTCAAAAGTGATTGGTTTAATATTAATAAGAGTGAGGCAGGGATGTTATGTCTCCTTGGTTATTAATTTGTATATGGATGGGTTATGAAAGAATGAGATGGGGTGGCAGGAAATGGTGTCAGAATGATGGAGAATGAGGTGAGTGGAGGGTGCCCTACCTATTATATGGGGAATTGGGTTTTGTGTGGTGAATCTGAAGAGAGTTTCAGAGTATAGAGAGATTTGGTAGGGTGTGTAAAAGGAAGGGTTTGAAAGTAAACATAGATAAGAGTAAGGTTATGGTTGTGAGTGAGGATAGTCCTCGGTGTGAAGCTATGTTAGATGGTGAGCAGCTGGAACAAGTGTCTGAGTATAAATATTTGGGCACATATGTTGGAGCGAAAAAGGAACGTATTTACGCAGAGGAAAGTTGTGAATGGTGGTGGAAATGTGGCTGGTGCAATTAAATCGTTGGTGGATGAAGGGACTAAGTCTAGAGTGCTAGGGGTCTTACATGAGAGTATGTTGTTACCTGTGTTATTGTATGTAGTGAGACTATGGTCTGGAATAAGAGGTATATATCTAAAGTTCAACGTGTTCAGATGGACAACCTTAGGGGTTTTTAGGTGTGAAAAGAATTGATAAAGAGAGGAATGAACGTATTAGAGAGAGATGTGGTGTGAAGAAAGGGGTAAATAAGAAAATAAATGAAAGTATGTTGAGATGGTTTGGTCATGTGGAAAGGATGGATGATAGTCGGTTTGTTAAGCGGATGTATAGTGGCGAGTGTGTTGGGAATCGACCGGCTGGGAGACCGAAGAAAAAATGGATGGATGCAGTGAAGGAATGCCTGGAGGAAAGAAATGTGAGTTTGGTAGAGGCGAGAAGAATGGTGGTTGATAGGAATGAATGGCGGGGTGTTGTGAGGGGGCGTGGCTGTGGCCCACCTGGGTCAAGGGATGAACCCTGCACCTGACGATTTACATAGTATTAGTGAGGATCCGTCGCGGTCCCATGAAGCTCTAGGGTGGATTTTCTGACGGCGACGGGTTCCCGCTAATTGATATTGAGAGGGCGGTAAGGCTGGGCTTTCTTTTCGACTGTGTCATGTTCTTCTATTACTTTTCTTTTCCGATGCAATAACGCACCTTACCCTCATTCTTGGGGAGAGAGGAGGATAATAATAATAATAATAATAATAATAATAATATATATATATATATATATATATATATATATATATATATATATATATATATATATATATATATATATATAAATATTTATTTTATATATATATATATATATATATATATATATATATATATATATATATATATATATTTATAGATAAGTATTGATTTTATAACTATGTTTGGAACATCATCTAAATTTTATCTCAAATGGAATTTGAATAAAGAGAGTATTAAACACTTAATGATGAACAGAATCAAACATAAAACATGGATCAACCTTTTGAAAAATATTCACCCTGAAGGTTCAAAAGGTTAGTAGTTTTCTGTTTATTTGTATTATCATTAATGCCTGCATGTGTTATTACGTATTTCAAATTAGTAATTAATCATTAAGTATGAAGTAATGGTCATATTTACATGTGTAAATAATTTTATCATAGTATTTTTGAATGGGTTTTTCACTCCACCATTATTTTTATTTTATAGCTATGAAATCAAATATATGTACGCAAATGTTTTCATTTCAAATATAAGTTATAAGAAAAGGTTCAAGTCGTTTTTAGTGGCATAATTTTAGGAATGGGTGTAAGTCTCCTTCAGTGGCACTCGGTTTTTAGTAGGAATAGACATCCCATTTTTTTTATTCAGAGATGAGGTTGTAGTTGGAATCTTTTATCAAACAATTTTTTTAAATTATAGTGGAAATTGGGCTCGTATAATAAAATGGGGATTTAACAGTTTTGATTTCTTTAATCGTGACTGACATCTCGTGCTAATATTTACATAATGAATTGATAATATCTGGCATTTAAGTTAAAGGAATATTTTGAATAAAGTAGAAATTTATTTATATAAAAAGGGGAAATTGTAAGAAGTTAATGTAGTTATAAAGTTGGATTTGATAATTGTAATGGTAATTTTTCCAGTACGTATTTAGGCAGTGTTATTGCTTATGTTATTTCGAGGATTGATATTTTTGTTTAAATAGCCAAAGTTTTTTAAACCAAATTTGTAAAATCCAGCTATATTTTTTTCTTTCAAAATTTCCCTTTATAGGAGAAGATGCTGTTCTTCTGTATTTATTACCCCTGCTGCTAAAACCCAAAAAAGTCGCACTTCCATCCAAAAAGAATACAAATTGGAAACCTTCGAAAGGTGACATGCAAGAGGCTTTCATGATTCATGCTCTGGTAATTTTATTATTTAGTTTTATATTATACTTTTTACTAAATTAAAAATATATTCCCTTTTTACTTTTATTACTCACAATATCCCTTAAAAAGTTAAAATGTTAATTTTATGATTTATTCCATTTTAATAATGCATTTCTTTTTCAGAATGCTGAGGATATTAGTATTATGATTTATTCCATTCTAATATTAATGCATTTCTTTTTCAGATTGCAGATGATATTCCTAACATCATTTCTCGAAGACAGGAAAAGCTTGGGGAGATGTCATTACACATGCAGCCATTTGTAATTATTGAGGGAGAAGATCTTCTGAATGCAGTGCATTACTACGTGGTTATGAATAAAGTGCTATACAGATTTGATTCACCCTTAAATGCAATTGAAAACTGCTTTAAAGCTTTTCATGTTTTCCACCTTCAATACCCTATGGAATCTGAAAGTGTTTGGTTATTTATACAGAAGTTCTTTTTTGAAATTACAACTGAGTGGGATAAGACAGTTTCTGATGTGTGCGAATTAATTTCAGATATAACATCATATAATACTGACGAAATTTCGGATTAAAATTTTGATAACCTTAAAATTTATAGTTAGAAAATGGAAATTGCTAAATTTAGTTTTGTTTGCTTTTATTGTAAGAGAAAAGTACCTAGTGATTCTAGTTTGATATTACATTTGCAAGTTTTTCACCCAGAGCAGTATTCTCAAAGTAAATTTATATGTGGGCAAGGTAATTGCCAAAAGCAATTTTGTTTAAAATGGCCCTTTAAAAGACATTTGAAAAAACATCTTTCCAATTTAAAAGTTATAAACTCTAATCAAAATTACAAAAAAACAAAACAAAATTCACAAAATGATTTTATTAGTTCTAATAATGATAATCTTTTAGAGTCTTCAAGCGGTGCTTCCAGTAACATTATTCAATCTACTTTAATACGTCAAAATATTAATCTATCTAATGATAAATTTTCTCATCCTTTAGAAATGAAAGACGAATGTCAAGTCTCTTTTTTAGAATATGATGTTTCAGCCCTACAAAGTAAATTCGAGGAAGAAATTCTGCAATTTGTCTCTCAAAAATTTCATAATGATTTTGCATCAAGAAAGAAAATTAGAGAGGAAATATTCCAAGCTGAGAATTTAATTTTTAATTCATCATTCTTGCCCTTGCTTAAACACAAAATTCTTTCTACTTTTCGTGATATGGACTCGCATGCTCTAGAACAGGTTTTTAATAGCGTTCAAAATCCATTTTCAGTATTTCGTACTGAATTTTTAACTTTAAAGTATCTACGTAAAAAAGAGGTGTATGTTGATCCTCAGCTTATAACGATAGGATATAAAACCAAACTGAAGAAATATAAACTTAAAACAGTCATAGAAAAAGTTCCCATTCGTATTTGTTATATTCCTATTATCGATACCTTAAAATGTTTGTTCTCGATGGACAACGTTTATGATATTGCATGTAAATACATGGATTCTTGTTCAGAGTCTGTACTTTTAAATGATATTAGTAATGGGAATATGGCCACTAGTAAATTAAATTACCCAGGAAGAAGAATTTTTCCACTCCTTCTTTACTATGATGATTTTGAATGTGGCAATCCATTGGGTTCACATGCTGGTAAGAACAAAATAGGAGCATTTTACTTTTCTGTTCGATGTTTTCCTAAAGAGTTTCAATCGCGATTAGAAAATATTTTTTTATTAATGTTATCTTATTCATCAGATATGCGAATGTTTGATAACGAAATTATTTTCAACAAGATGATAAAAGATTTAAATTATTTGCAAGCAGAAGGTATTGAAGTGAAAATCGGTAATGGAAACTTTAAAATTTATTTTCAACTGATATCACTTATTGGTGATAATTTAGCTATGAATACAATTGGAGGGTTTGTTCAAAGTTTTAATGCGAATTATTACTGTAGGCATTGTAAAGCGAGTAAGGAAATCTTGCAAAGACAAATGACGGAAGACATTTTATTACTGAGGAGGAAAGATGAATATGAAAGAGAGGTATTATTAAATACGCCTTCAGAAACTGGTATAAGATCTGAATGCATTTTTAATAAAGTTTCAAATTTTCATATATTGGACAATGTTATTGGTGATTTAATGCACGATATAACTGAGGGTGTTTGTAATTTTGATTTGAGTAAAATCATACTTTTTTATGTAAATGTAAATATTTTTTCACTTGAAACTTTAAATAATAGGATTCGTTTTTACAGTTACGGAGAAAATGAAGCTGCAGTACCTTGCATAAAACACGAAAATTTAGTCAAAGATTCATTAGGTTTTTCTGCATCGGAAATGATTTCCTTTGTAAATATATTTCCTTACCTTATAGGAAGTTATATACCATGCAGTGACAAACATTGGCAATTGTATTTGATACTTAGACAAATTTTAGATATTTTATTTTCAAGCACACTTCAAAAGGGAATTCATGTTTTACTGTCTACTCTTATTTCAGAACATCATGAAATGTATTTAAATTTATTTTCAGATTCTAATTTAAAGCCTAAACATCATTTTATGGTGCACTATCCGCGGATGGTTTGTGAATATGGTCCTCTTATTAATTTATGGTGTATGAGATTTGAAGCGAAACATAGAGAGTTGAAATTAATTAGTAATACTAGTCAGTGTAGAAGAAATCTACTTAAAACAATTGCTACTAAATATCAATTAAAATTTTCTTATCGTTTAATTTCCAACAGATGTTTGGATGATACTCTTGTCTGTGGAGAAAAAATAAATGTAATGGATTTTCCTGAAATAGTACGTCTTAATGCAAGTTTATCAACTTATGGGGAAAGGTTTAATGCTTATCGTCGTGTTATTTTTAATGGCCGTACCTATAAATCAAAATATTTTTTGTTTAATGCACTTAAAGATGATATGCCAATATTTTTTGAAATAATTTACATTTTTGTTTATGATCCTCCCCGTTTAATATTTTGTGGTAAGCCATACAGAACGCTTGAATTTAACACTCATTTTCATGCTTATGAAATTGAGAAACCCGAAAATAAAAGTCTATCACTATCATGTCTTTCCGAGTGTGTCGATTATAACTCCTATAAGTTGAATTTTATTGGTGGTAAAAAATTTTTAAGTGGAATCTTTAATATATGATAAATACTTTATTATTATGATTATTATTATTCTTTATGATTATTATTCTTTATGATTATTATTATTATTATGATTATTATTATTATTATTATTATATTCAGTTAAAAAATGTTCTGTAGTCTTTATTTTCGTTTCTATTATATAAATCATTTGCACCTGTTTTTTTTTCATCCTCTGTTGCCAATTATGTTAACACTTGAGCATTGAAGTACTTTCTTTGCTCTAATTATAATTTGTAAGCAATGTATATTTTGTTACATAAAATTTATTTCAAATATCTGAAAAGGTAAATGTAAAATTAACTTAACTCTGATTTACTTAATTGTGATAATTAGTAATTTAAAATCTGTAATTTCAATTACGATTATTCCTTACAAAAAAAATATAAAAAATTGCACAAGCATTGTATTTTATTTATGAAGATCATATTTTCTTTATCAGTTGTTAATATTTGGTTTTGAAAACTGATTAGTTAACGATAATTACAATTTGTAAGTTTAATGGAAAATTCACAGGCTAAAACTTTTTAATTTAATCGGAATAGTTAACGGTACAAATAACTTTAATATGAAACACATTTTTTTTGTGATATTAACCTACTGAAGAGCTCATTTTTATATAGAATTTTATTATAAAGAAAAGCTCAGGTGTTCAGTATCGATTGATCTGAGATTTTCTTTGTGATAAAATTAATTGTAAAAATTTAATCACTATTTAAAATGTAAATATAAAGGAAAATAGATTTGGTGATTCAGCAGATTATAGTTATTTGTACCGTTAATTTTTCCTATTAATTTAACTTTTGGCAAGTGAATTCTCCATTATACCTACAGAGTTTAATTTTCCTAACTAAATCAGTATTTCGCTTTGACCAAATATTTACAGTGGATAAATAAAATATGATGATCATAAATAAATCAAATCAACAAAGTTTACTGTAGAGTACAGTAATATATTTGTTGCAACTAATATAAGAATGCTATAGTTACAAATCTTTTGTTCTAGTAGCCAAATTCTAGCTCAAATGGAAATAAATATGTAGTAAATCCAACGAAAATATTGCTGTTGTAACTAAACATTATTTAGTAAATCTAACCATATTTGTTGCTAAGGTAACCAATATTCCCACTTAGATTCCTAATAAATGTTTTGGTTAACCGAATCAAAATCTTTTGTCCTAGTGACCAAATTCTAGCACAAACAAATAAATATTTAGTAAATCTAACGAAACTTTTGCAGTTATAACTAAACTTTATGTAACTAAAAATAATTAATTAGTAAATCTAACCAAAATTCAGTTGCAATTGCCAAATTCCAAATTCCCACTTTGATTCCTAATAAATGTTTTGGTTAACCGAATCACAATCCTTTGTCCTAGTGACCAAATTCTAGCACAAACAAATAAATATTTAGTAAATCCAACGAAACTTTTGCAGTTATAACTATACATTATGTAACTAAAAATAATTATTTAGTAAATCTAACCAAAATTCAGTTGCAATTGCCAAATTCCAAATTCCCACTTTGATTGCTAATAAATGTTTTGGTTAACCGAACAAAATATTTGATCATGATAAATAAATCAAACAGGTTATTACAAATAAATTTTGATTGTGAGAATCAATAGTGTTGTTGATGCAACTAAAGTTTTGTGGTCCTTGTAACTAATTTCAGTTTTGTTGATGATGATTTGATAATCACAACCAAATAAATTGACTAAATGTTCGTTAGTGTAAGAAATATTTGGTTACTATTACCAATTTTTTGGTCACGGTTACACACCTATTTCGTTTATGGTAACAAAAACAGCTTGGTTATGTTAACCATAATTCGTGTGGTGCTATATTGACAAAAAAGTTTCGTTGTGACAATCACTTTTTGGTCTATGCAAATAAATAATTTTTTCAGTGTATATATATATATGTGTGTGTGTTTGTGTGAGTGTGTAGGTGTGTGTGTATGTGTGTGTGTGTATTGAGTGTTGTGTGCACGAGTGTGTTAGATAAGCTAATTCGCTTCTGAATCGATACCAGTTACCTTGACAAAACAATTTTTTTTTTAACTTTACCTTGAATCATAATAAAGTTATGCAAATAAAATCGAATACTCCAATATTTCAATTAAATTAATTATTGATAACATGATGGATAGAATCAGTTTGGTCGCTTGTTGTCAAAGTAATTAAAAAAAAAAAAGAATTTAGTGAACTCTCAAAGAGGTTCCTCTTAAGATATTTAGCCTATTTTTGAATTTGAATAAAAGCTGTTGTCATAGTTTTCCATCTCGGATATTTTTCCTCATTATAACAGTTTAGTGTACCAATTCCGTGATTTATTTCTTGGGTTAATGTTGTACCTTCTAAGTCGCCATTCGAGGAAAAATATACTTACACATCGATCTATTTGTTTCCAATATCCAATGTTAATATACGATTTACAATTATATGTAAGGTGAAGGATATTGAGAATACTTTCTTAATATACTCGTAACTAGAATTCAAATTTCTAATGTTGTTAAAACGAGTAAAACTAGGGCTGCGAAATCTTTTAAAGCCAAGATCCCCTACTCGGGTTCGATTCGACTATTTTGAATTGCTGATTACGACTCCGACTACTAATCGAACTAGAGATGGGCAAAGTCGTTCATGACTCCGAATGACTCACCAAAGATATGTAAAAACACAAGATAAAGTATTCCCTATTGTTTCTTTCATTTCAACAACATTTATTTTAAATAAACAAATAGCAAAATTATATGAAAAGATGCAAGATTCGCTAGACAATGTTGCAAAACTCAGCAATATTTTTTCCATAATCTGGCGAATCTGGTATCTTTCATGTGATATATCCCAATTGTTTGTTAAAATTAGGAGAATTGGAAATGAAAAAAAGCAATAGGGGAATGCTTGATCTAGTTTTTAATTTCTGAATATTCTTAGACTCATTGATCGGATAATGCAAACGATTTTGCTCACCTTTAACTCCAACTCCGATACAATCTCAACTACATTCAATTGGCATTAAAATACAACTTTTTAATAAAAGCAAAATTCAGTAAAGATTATAAAATATTATGCTTTGACGATTTATATAAGCAAAATTTCATTTGTAATTGTAGAGTCACTTTTTTAAACATTCTATAAATACCCATCCAAAAGTGTTAAAATAATCAAAGTTTATTTTTATAATTCACTTGTGCAAACTGAAATTAAATGTCAAAGTTATAAATATTAATTTACATTTTGATATTTACGGCGCTATACTTGCAAGATTATACAACCTTGTGAAAAATGAGTGCGTAGGCCTACCTTATGAAAAATGAGTACTTAGGCCTACCTTGTGAAAAATGAGTACTTAGGCCTACCTTAACAGAGAAAAAATTATAATTTAAGGTATCGGAACCTGTGAAATTAAAATATTTTTTGACTCCGAATGCGAGTTCAACAGACCCCCAAGTCTGACATCTATACTCAGAAGTCTTTACAAGCCCTACCTGCTTCGGATTCAGCAAAGTTGACCAGTTCATCGGTTCTGGGGCTCCGATCTCGATCTCACAGCACTGCTGCTAATAACCAGAGCAGTGGAGTCGGTAAATGTTTTGTCAGCTCCGGCAATATCATTGTAAAAGTGTCCGGTACCGGACTCTTTTGTTTTCATTTGCACAGACCCCTGCTCCGCTCCTGCTCCTGCTCCGGCTCCTGCTCCGGCTCAGCTCAAAACCCTGAGGTTCTACTGCTCAGCTTTGCGTATAACATCCTCATAACAATAAAGTGCAATATTTATGCCTATCATGCTTCGGCAATAGTTAGTTAATATTCTAAATAATTCTGGAAATGAGGTACCACAAGTAGCAAAGCCTGGTGTTGCTAATCTCCACACAAACTTCTTGTAAAGAAATGGCAAATATTTTACTACTAAGGCGTCGCAATGGTTGGAGATAGTAGTCGGTCAGATCCCTCTAGCACATCCGCTGTAGTATCGAAAGAATAGAGATAGACAGATAACGAGACGATGATGAGACGAAGAGCCAAGAGAGAGAGAGAGAGAGAGAGAGAGAGAGAGAGAGAGAGAGAGAGAGATAGACTGATGACGTCACGTTGTTGAGACGAAGAGCCAAGAGAATTAGAGAGCAAGGGACACCATAGTAGCTTTTTGGTCTTAAGCTCAACACTTTCTTTAAAAAATCTGGGTGGAACTAGAGATTTAAATACCAGACGTAAGAACAGCGGTCCTTACAAGGTCGAACAAGACTTTATAAAGTCGGAGTGACTCTTCGGAATAAAAGAATTCATTCAACCTGAGCAAACCTCCTAGCTTCTTTGAAGCTATGATTTGAGATTTCCAAGACAAGTTGATTTTATGCAAAGACTAGAGACTAAGGATATTGAAAACTGGCGAGATCTTAAAGCCGAGATAGAAGTTGAAAGAAAATTGGGAAGTGTATTTTTGAGGGAGATATGCATTGTGATAGTCACAAGGTTAAGGATACCACACCAGGAAATCATATCCAGATTATTTAAAGGTCAGTACACTTCTGTTTAATGAAACTATACTTAGCCCAAAGAGAAATGTCTCTGCAAGGTTCCGAATTGAATAAAAATTGACAAGTGAAAGCAGAAAGAGTTTATCTGCCCCAGATACACGTATTTTTTGGCCTGAATGTGAAACGAGAACTAGTGGAAACGAATTAGATTTTAGGGAGAAAGGTTTAGTAGTTGGAATGAACCTGGATATTCCCATCTGCGATAACGGCTCCCACCTTCGGCAGACACGAGACACGAAGCCTTCTTTAACGTCAGAGCAGGGGTCATGTCAAAAATAGTTTTTAAGAAGCTACGTAAAGTCTCACAGTTCGACATATTAAAGTGCCAGAAGTTACGTTTAGGGCAGGGTGGAATTTAGGGGAATATGAAGTATTTAGAGCAAAAAGAATTAGTGGTCAAGAGTATTCAAGAATTGTTTAAAGCTATAAGGGATAGGTTATCTATAAAGTGTTCAAAATCGTTAGGAATGTTGAACAATTTGACTTCTCCATCATCTCGATCAGTATGATATGAACCCAAAAATGCAGTGTGGTGTATGTTGAAATTCTCTAAATAGAAGATCTCAATATTTACATGAGAAGATGAAGCAGTCTAGTGAGTAGCAAGATATTCAAAAAAGACTTAAAAATGTGTTTTGTTTGGAGAACAATAGGAGAACAACAAAACTGGTGTAGGAGTAGTAGGAAGAAAAATTTTGTGCCATTTAGAAGATTCTTTGTCATTGAGAAGCATTACAAGTGTGCTAATTTTATTATAGGTAGTTATAGTCAAGAAAAAAAATCATGGAGAAGATCGATTAGATAAATTGAAATCATTAGACAAGTATTCCCTAGGGTCTAGATAACTGAAACACAGGCCAAAGCAATAGATTAAGAAAGAGTTAGAGAGGTATTGTTCCCTATATGTGAAGTTAACGCGTAATACACGGACGTTGTCAAAATCTGCAGAAAACTAATATCAATGCTAATACCTACCTCTACGCCCACGTAAACTTACTTTATAGATATTTGCGCAAGCACTCACACTGAAACAAAAATGAACTCAACTAACAATTAAAACTATAATAAAGTTAATGTTAAAATGTTAAAATCCTTGTAAAATTTATTATTATTTAACTTTAAACACTCCAAATACCCAAGTAACAAAGTTAGGGTCAAACATGTCATCTAACATTAATAACTACTATACCTAAAAGAACCTGCCAGATTTTTGCTTTCGTCGAAGTATATGTATATGTACCCACATCATAACGAATTAATCTTCTCGTAAAATGTTGTGCATCGTAGTCACACTCAACCACCTCCTCTGGCAGACCATTCCAAAATTTAACAACCTCATTTCTGAAAGAATGCTTCTTTTTCAATAATTTCCATTTCATTTTCTTAATTCTTTCTTATTAACCCTCGTGGCACCTAGTCCAGTTCTTATCTATGAAAATTTATTGGTCCGTTGTCATTAAGCCACACACACTATGAGTGGTTCTACTTTACCTTGGCAAAGTCTTACAGAAACAATTCCTAAATCACCTTCTACAGGTACGATCTTTACCTTCAAGACCCAGAAACCTCCTGTTGCCTTACGTTGCACTCTCTCTAGCATATCTAAGCCTTTTTCTTTAAATAAGGGCCCAAACTTGTGCAGCATACTCTATTATTGGCCTAAACATCAGCTAGGTACAGTTTACTTATACTTCCTTGCTCTTTGTAAACAGCATACATTGCGATCTTATTCCCAGCATCTATATAGCTTTATCGTTTTAGCTTCTCAACTACAACGATTAGCTATTTCAAATTACTGCTTATAATATCACACCTAAATCTTTGTCTTGGTCCACAGACTTCAGCCAATCCATTCATATCGTAGTTTAAACTTTATTTGATTAACCTAGGTGAATAACCTTACACTTTTACTTATTAAAAAAAAACAAAAAAAAAAAAATAATTCAAATTTGCGCATCTATCTGCACCACAGAGTTTATCCAGATCTATTTTGAATCTGTATGCATACCTTCACTATATCCTAACGAGGTGGACCTAGTTAGTATCATTGCAAAGAAAAACCTTATGGGGTAAACTTGCATTTAGTACGTCCTGTCTAAATAAATTTATTATATGAGGAACAATAGTGGCCCAGCATTGAACCCTGGGCCACTCTTCAATATTTCCCATGATGATTTATCCCATTTAGTGTACACACCGTTTTCTATTTCGCAACCACTCTTTATCCCAACCATGTACCACTCCATTAAAAAATTGCAATACTTTTTTTTTTTTTTTTTTTTTTTTTTTTCATTTTTTTTTTTTTTTCGGGGGGCTCTTTTTATTTTTTTTGTGGAACCTTATCAAAATGGCCTTTACTAGTCTAAATATACAATATCAACGATCTCCTCGGTCATTGCAGTCAGTAATGTATCCATAAAATCTAAAAGGTTTGTCTGACATGACCTACTTTTTCTGAAACATGCTGGGAGTCATACAATACTTTATCTCTAATATTCTTATATGGACTCTAGTAATTTTCCAGACTTTAAACGCGAGATTTTAGATAACTGCTATATTTTTCCCAGTCTTCTTACTACCTAATTTCGATAAATAGCACAATATATGCTGTTTTCCAGTCGTCTGACGCCTCAATGTTATAGATCGCTTAAAATCAAATACAGTGCCTTGGCAATGCTGATACTACCCTCTTCCAGAATTCTACCATATATTCCATATCAGGGCCTGCAGCTTTACTGGGATCAATATGGTCTAATAAACGTTGAATATCTTTTACGTCAAATTACAAGAATTCTGTAAGTTATTTTGTTAATGCATACAGAAATATAGTCGCCAGAACTATTATCTCAGTCTTTCCTTCTTTAAACACTGATAGCAAAATAAGGATTGAAAATGATTGAACCAACTCCTTATCTGAAGTTACTAAATTTTCATCAATTGTAATTGCCAAATGTCCTATTGTGCTTTTTAAATTTTATAAAAAGCTAAAGAAACTTCTTCAGGTCCTATTACTTTTCCTTGCTAAATTAATATTTCTGCCTCTCTTTTTGCCTTCTTATTGACTGGTTAAGTTCTTTTCTATTTTTCTCATAATTTTCTAAATCCTCTTCCATAAATTAAAGATATATTTTTAACACCATCAACAGAGTATGTAAATATATATATATTTACTCTTATCTCTCCATTCACGCAACAGGTTTCTCTTCGCCACCCTAATTAGTTTATCTTTAAAAAATTTAGCTGACTGAATATTTCATTAACTAAATTGCCGTTATAATAGTACCCAAATGAAAAATCAACGTTTTATTGTCTTGTAAAGACTCTTTTTATAACAGTCAGTATATACTAAGCATGTTCTCTAATTTAGGCTATAATCACCTTTTCGGAAATCTAAAGATCCCTTTCCTTATAAGCTTGCATAATATTGGGTGAGACTATCATCATTCCATCATTACATGTATTATATTTTATGGTCACTAAGTCCCTGAAGACATTCTCCTCATAAGCTCAAACAGCACCATTACGTTTCATGCTGTTACGCTAATATTCATAGTCTAATGGACTGGCCATCGATGTCTTGGGGTTTCTAAATAGGACCCATCTGCTCAAAAATTAGCTAGGTAGTACCGAATTGTATTAAATATGAGATATTCTACTGATGGTCGTGCTTACGAAAGGGAGAATCCAACGTTGAATGCCAGGAAAATATAGCTATCAACCGATTATGACTAGTACCTGTTCTTTGACTGTGCATTCTGTATCTCAATTTCTGTTTAACATTCTGAGTCTAATTCTTGCTCTGCAGGGAGTCATATGAAAAATGCCCATATTCTATATTATTTTAATCTGAACATTAAGCAATGCTCTTTAAAGAGTCAAAGTTTTTAACATTTATCTTCGTTTTTTTATAGTAGCAGCATTGATATTGTTTTAATTCTAAAACACTCAGTCATTTTTCCACTCTAGGGCACGTTATAATTTTTAAGTGAATATCCCTCTTATTTTCACTATTGCCCTGACTAGATGTGTCCAGTATATTCGTTCATGGTAACCCCATGCCTCAGTTTAAATGCAAATAATGTCCAAGTATTATTCATTTTTAATGTCTATACTTAACAGGCTATTCTTTTTTTATTTCTAGGCTATGAAAATTTGTGTAAAAGGCATTTGATATTCGAGCAATGCTGCTATTTTTTTGCGTTCAGTCCTATTTGAGTCCTGTAACAACACTAGTTTTTATATTATATCATCCACTGTTACCCGCTACTCTTGCGTATTATTTGGATCAATTGGGCCCATCACCCAAACTTTACTAGCTTTTTTGCTAAACAAGTCTCAAAACTGGGAAAAGGCCAACACCTTTACGACTCAAGTGAACTCCATCTGCTGCAAAAGATCTTTATCCAGAAACTCTCACAAATCCAAAACTAATAAATATTCAAAAAAAAACATAATTTCCTAACCTTTCATTTACACCTAAAGCTCAATTCTACCTATCATTATTATATATGCAATATAGTAATTATAATAGTAATATAGTAGTCTACTATATATTTAACTAAGTATACATAATTACAATCTATATATAATATATTATATAATATATATATTATCATATATATATTATATTATACGATTGGATAATTATATGGATGTTGGTATCATATAGCTATATTGTAGAGTAAGCAAACAGCTATTTTAGTTATAGTAGTTTATTATTGTTAAAACTCTTTCGAAGAGGCCTTTAGTTGCTCGCGTTAGTAATTACCCAGATCTATAGCTTTTTTTCTTGGATGACTTCGTTGATACTCATGATGCTACAGAGTATTATAACGGTAGTGATGAAAGGCCCTAGTTGTGATTATCCTATTTAGTATAGTGCATATATCATATTATACTATAAGCTGTATATATATGCTATATATTAAATATTAGCTATATTCTATGTGGATCTATAGACCTAGTACTTATAACAAGATATAGTATAATCTATATTAGCTTCTTTACTATAGATAGCTACATACTATATATTCTTCTTACTCTTTCTCTCTATACTATTATTGTTTATGTTTATGTATTTGTATTAGTGTTTACTGTTTATGTTTATGTTATATGTTTAGTTAATGTTTATGTTATAAATTCCTATGTTTATGTTTTATACACACGGTTTATGTTGATGTAGTTGTTTATGTTAATAGTTTATGTTTTGGTTGTTTATGTTTATGTTATGTCTATGTTTTGTGATAGTATAGTAGACTTACTATTATACTATGATACTATATATATATATATACTCAATATATATATTATATATTTTTATACTATATATATTCTTTGAATATAATAGTATATCACGGTAGCTGCTATATAGTATATATATAATGATAGTGGTATGAGGTTTCAATATAATTTTAAAACCACATAAAAAAACCAATGGTTTGAACCATAAAAAACAAATGCAAAAATATTTCAAAAATTATTATTTTAATATGGTCTTTGTTTTAGCAAGTTGATATGGTTTTCTCAATTTTTGAATCGAAGAAGAGCAACTGAAAGGCAATAAAAAATTTCTGCTGATTTTACTATTTTATTGTGAGAATGATTATAATTATATATATATATATATATTGTATATTACAAGTTATTAATAATAGCATATGTCATATATATATTTGGCATATATTATATAATATTACTGGTATTATTTAGTATTTATTTGTATATAGTATAATACATTAACGATTAATTATATATATTCTCCTATATCACAATATATCTTATGCCTGGCAAGATTAAAGCTCACATCGATAAGTATTAGGTCAGGCCTATATACTAAATGTTACATAATATATGTATATATATCTATTAGTAATATATACTGACTTATCTGGGCTAGCTTACTAGTAGTTAGATTATACTATATGTATCTATATATTGCTCGTACTATCTATACTATTATAGTCACATCTACTTTATATATTCACGCATATCTACATTAATATATATTTTTAAATTTGATTTATATCTATATAATAATATACTATTTCTAGACAGACAGTTATAGCAGCTTAGTGGATTACCTTTCCTTTCTTTCAAAAACAAAAACTGAATATCAGTACATAAGTATATATATATATAATATAATTGATATTATATATATTGTAAATTTAGAACATGTTTTAAAACAAATTGATATCTGGTTTCGAGGCATATTGAGATACTTCTTGATAATTTGTCTCCAATGCTCACACTATTTTTCAACAAAGTTTATAATAAAACTCCGAAGTGCTTTGGTAGTGTTGGTACTGCACGAGCATTAACCAAGATTCTCAAGAGCCTTCAATATGGCGTAGCCCTAATGGATTATTGGAAACTAATTGAACATTTGTTCAAGAAACTCTCAAATTCCGACATGCCACTCAACAGAACGAAGATTTAGCAAAAGTTAAAAAGATTAGTCTTCATCATGAGGCTCGTAATCGAGAAGCTATTATTGGCGTGATTTTTAACCCAGAATTCGACGCGAGGACTTCAGAGAATTGAGTCATGCAAAAGAGCATGGAAATTTGTATGCAGAAAATTTTGTACAAATTTAAGAGCATTTACCTCCTCATTTCATTAAAAGGTTACCTATTTTATTAGGTCTTTGTCTAGCAGTAGACTTTTTCATCTTAAAACAGAGTCTATCAAGAGAAAGTTAGAATGTAAGGTTACATATAAATATTTAGTAGACGCTAATTGTCAGCATCAGTTCATCAAATGCCTATGTTGCAAAAGGGTATTTTCACACTGTTTCGGAATTGTGCGACTCCAGCATCATTAGAAAAGGTTGGGAACAAGCAAGGCTACGTGAAATATATTCTTATATAATTTAATGTAATTTTTTGTGCGACTTTTAATATGAATCTCTCTCTCTCCTCTCTCATCTCTCTCCTTCTACTCTCTCTCTCTCCTCTCTTCTCTCTCTCCTCTCCTCTCCGTCTCTCTCTCTCTCATCTCTTCTCTCTCGTCTTATTAATAGTAGATATCATAGGCAACTATTACCTATTATAAATATATTATATATACTAGTGCTAGCTCATTCCTATCTTACTATACATACTATATTCCTCTTATAGTAGTTATAATAATTATAGCCATTGGGGAGTATTAGAATGCTCTCCGTAGAGCGATAATACTGACTATATAGACACTGACGATTATATGTGTATTATATTTGCGCGTCTTAATATATTAGTTTTTATAAATATATATACTACTATATCATTTTCTTTTTCATTATTATAGCTTAGTATATTATATATACTATACTACTATATAATATAATAATATATATAATTAAATAGTTATATAGTCAACTATACGTTATCTTATATATTATTTTAGATATATATAGTATATATATTATATTTTATATTACCTATTAATTAGTTGATATCTTTTATTCAGGTATCATAGTATATGATAAAGTCATAGTACTGCTGATATGTAATAGCTGATCATAAGTATAATATAATATAATATTATAAACTATTGGCTATATTATTATTATTATAGTATCCTAAAATTTTTCCTTCGCACTATACATATAGGCGACAACTCTTATATAATAATAGTAGGTATAGTCTCACTACATATTATATTATTCTTTATATTATTATATTTATAGTACTACTCATAATATATATATGTATAGTAGCCTATGAGATAAGCTATTCTTAACGCTAGTATATACATATAGTAAGTACCTACTATATACTATAGTTATAACTACTACTTTACTATTACTATTAGTATATTATAAGTATATATAACTATATCATAATATCTGTAGGTATAATATTGCTATATGAACATTATAGGTATACGCTATATATTCTGTTATTCAATATGATAAAGGTAAATTAGAATTCATTTGTATATCATTAGAGGGTTGAATTTGAATAGTAACTTTTCTTTATGCGTTTTTTTTTGCCTAAAGATCAATACATACATGACCATACAATACCATACATCGACTATACATACCATACACATACAGCCACATACACACCTGCTCATACAAACATACAAACATTCACATAGAATAAAATAGTAATTCAAGATGGCTAAAAAGTTAACATTACAACATAACATAGCATAACAACAATTACCATGAGAAAATAGATAGGTCGTAAGTCCACGTGTCTCAACAAAATAAATAAAACCTAGAACTAAATATTATAATAACGATTGTAAAAATACCTTTTATTGATAAGGATTTGTGAGGGGTTTATTAAAGGGGCGTGGTTTATTTCGAGGCACCTAAGTTGATAAGAATTGTAGTTAGATAAAAGATCTATCAAAATCTGATCTATTCACTTCCAAATTGGAGTTCAAAGAGTGTGGCTGTTTTATTCACAAAGTTCATGTTTGATCAGTGTGCTAAGTGAGTATTTATTATTATTATACATTATTATTATCTATTATTAATGTAATTATTAATTGTTATTAAATTTCTTATTATTATATGTATTTATTATTATTATTATTAGTATTATTTTTTAAATTTTTTTGTTCATTATTATTAGTCTATTTATTTATTATTATTCTTATTATCTATTATTACTGATAATTTTTATTTTACTATTATTATTATCTATGTATTATTATTATGTATTGATTTTCTATACTCATTTTATATTCCCTCAGTGTATACTGTATATTATTGATTAGTTATTGTTTATTATTATTATTGTTTAATTTTATTATGATTATTATATTATTATTATATATTTATCTATGATTACTTATTCTCATTATCGTAATTTTTAATATTGTTATTATATCATTATTATTATTATTATATTGTATATATTTACTAATTGGTGTTTATTATTCGTTTATTAATAATTTAATATATAATATATATATATATATATATCTAATAGTATATAATTATATTATTATATCTTAGAGTATATCGTATATTATATTATATATAATCTATACTATAGTATATATATATATAATATATAACTAATATTATTATATATAGGATATAATATATATATATAATTATATATAATTATTATATAGTATATTAAATATGAATATATATAAATAATTAATATAGATCATGATTATTTCATCTATTTAGCTATCTAATTAATTATTTATATATATATTCATATATATAATTAATATTATAGTAGTTATATGTATGTATAGATATATATATATATTCTATGGATATAATTATAATATATATTATATACTATAAAAACCGTAGATAAATATATATATATATATATATAGTATATATTAATAGATATAGGGATAAATATATCTAGAATAGGAAAGATTTAGCAGGTATATATATATATAGTAGTATAGATTGCGGAAACATAATATAGGTATATATTATATCTATATATATATATATATATAAAATATATTTATTATTATATATATTATATAGATATATTTACTATATATATATTATATATGTATATTATACTATATATATATATAATAGTGCGAGTTATATATTATAATATTATATATAATATATAATATATCTTTATATTATAATATTATATATATTATAAATATATAAATATATATATATTATATATATAATATTATATATATATAGTATGTTATATATATACATATATACAATATATACATAATATATATATATATTATATATATATATATTATATACTATATATTATTATATAATATATATATATATATTACTATATATCTATATATATATATAGAATAGAATATATATATATTAATATATATGTAATATTATATTATAGATATAATTATATATATATATATTATATATTATATTATTATATAATTATATTATTATAATTTATATAGTATATAATAATTTGTATATATTATGTTCTGTATTCATATATATAAATATATGATTATATATTATAATATATATTATTATATTGTATTATTAATAAGAAAAATAATTGATAATAGTTATATATATTCTTATATATATATATATGATATATATATATAGTAATAATATTTATTATTATATATAATTATATATATATATTAGATATTATATTATATATAATATATATTATATTATAATATAATACATATTTTATTAATATATAATAAAGTATATAATATATATATTAATAATTATATTATATATATATATAATATATATTATAATATATATATATATTAGTATATTATATATTATTATTATATATTTATAATATTATATTTATATATATAATTAATATTTTTATATATATTAATATACTTATATATATATATATTATAATATAATAATATATTATATATATGATATTAAATATATTATATATATATAGATATATTAATTATATATATATATATATTATATTATTTTTATGTATATATATTATATTATATTATATTTAATAAATATAATTAATTATATATATATATTATATATAATTATATCAATATATAATTATATATATATATTATACTTATATATATATATATATATATAGATATATATTATATATAATACTATATATATAAATTAATCTAATAAATAATAATAATAATAATAAGTATAATATAATAATAATATAATATATAATAAAATATAATAATATAATAACTAATAATAATAATATAATAATAGATAATAATATAATAAGAATAATAATAATAAATAATCTATAATAATAAAGATTATATTATTATATATTATATTATTTATTCATTATTTTTTTATTATTATTATTTATTTTATTATTATTATATTATTATTATTATGTTATTATTAATAACAATAATATAATATTATAATAACGCAAAAAAATCTACATAATAATAATTAATAATTAATATAAATTATAATAATATCAATATAATATAATATAATACATAATATAATTAATAATAATATAATAATAATAATAATAGATATAATAAATAATAATAATAATAATATATAATTAAAATTAATAATAATAATAGAATAAATAATAATGAATAATTTTATTATATTATTATTATTATTAAATGATTCCAAATGTTAAACTGTTACTAATCTTTATTAAGGGTAAATTATAAAGAGGGTTTTTAAATATTAATTAAGTATACAAAATTAATTAATAAAAGGGTAAATCCGACATCACAAATTGTTAAATTAAATTGTGTATTAAAAAATGAAAAGCAATATACAATATACTTAAATTGATCTAGATTATAATGAGTTATGTAGCCTAGTTATAATTATGTACAAACTTATATAGTTATATATATATAATATTAGTAGTATATATTAGTATAGAATATGGTATTTATTATATATATATATTTAAGTATATATGTATATAATATATTATAGTATATATATATATAAATTATATATAATATATATAATAATAATAATAATTATATAATTTATATATATATATATATATATATATATATTATATAATATATATATATATATATATTATATATATCATATATATATAATATATATTTATATCTTATATATATAATAATATATATATAGATATAGTATGATAATATAATATATATATATATATATATTATATATATATATTCTATATAATATATATATTATTATAATATATATATATATATTATATATATATATATAATATTATATATATATATATTATAAGTATTAATCATATTAATATTAATTGATTATATAATATATATATAGATATATTTTTTATATATATATTATATTAATATATTATATATAATATATATATTATATATATATATATATAACTTATAAGTATATATATTTATTAATGGCTTTTGCACTCTATTTCTTTCAGCTTTGTATTTGATTGTTCAGAGGAAAATTTTTATTGATAGGAAATTATATTAATCATTTTGACAATAATAAAATATTAAAATTTTTGACAAGATTGATATATTAAATATTTTTTAAACAAATAAACAATTATTTATAAATAAATTGTTAGTTCAATTTTTGTGTGATAAATCAAGTAAATTTATTGCAACTAAACTTTGCTTCTTAATTTTGCTGAAGAAAAGCTATAATGGATGACGTTTTATCTTGCTCAATTTGTTATTTTAATTATAAGAGAGGGAAGGTTATTCCCCAAGTTTTGGATTGTGGACACACGTTTTGTTCGTCATGCATAAAACAACTTGAAAGAAATCCTTCTTGTCCTAATTGTCGATCATATATTAAAAGGAAATATCCATGGAAGTTTCCGGTCAATTATACATTATTAAGTTTAATTGAAGAAATCCAACCAGAAAAAAACGAAAACGTCGATAAAATGCAACCAATTAAAAATTTAAAAGAAAAGTTTTCTATTAGTAAAGATTTGCTGAACAATGAAAGGAGTAAAATGCTTGAGAGTCTTAAAAACATTAACGATGAATTAATGAGATTTGAATTACTCGAGTTCTACAAAAAGGAAGATTCTGGAAAAGAAGAAGAGAGAAAACAAATACTCAAAAGGGAAGAAGAAGAAGATCGAGAATTTTCCCTTAGTAATATCTTACATTTCGAAGAGCTTGATCATAATGTTAGTTTTTCAAAGAAAAAGGAGGTGGAAACCACTAAGCCACTACTACGTGAGGAGGTAAGACAACTTATCAGTTAATTTTCGATTTTAATTTTTTATGTTAATTACTATAATTATTAGCATTAAATTAGGATTGAGGTTTAAATATAATAGGCTAGAGTTTATCGCCCGATGGCTCACTGGTAGAGCACTCGCCAAACAAAGCGAGGGAGGGTCCCAGGTTCGCAACTGGTCGGGTGGGAGAATGTGAGCTATTCTTTCCTTGGGTTCTGGCTTCGTTCCTGCCTCTGGATGATTAACGGCGTATGAGTACAACCCCTCCTTGATCAGGTGACCTCAAGCTCGTGAGCTGCGGTGGTGTTATATCTCAATATATAGTAGTGATAATATATATACTATATATATCTATTTAATGAAGATAGTCTGATATATATATAATATATATATATATATTATATATGACTACTATATTTGATTCTCATTATAATATTCTCCGTCTCGAATATACCGCTTATTATTTATTATCGTCTTTATTATACATATATAGTCTTATATTTGAGTACCTATATAGTCCCTGTAGTATCTCTAGGTTTCAACAACTAGTGGAATTTAATTATCTCTAAATCCCGAGCTACTTCAGTTATAAACGCGGATATTATGGCCGTTGATCTTAACATATTATGGTATTTGTCATGACACGTCATATATAAGAATGACTACAAACTGTTTAGCATTATCCGAGGTGATAACAATAACTCGACGAAACACCGGCCTGTTTAACATCCGCCATAGTGAGGCTTAGAATTGATAATAGGACATCGGTCTGATAAAATATTAAATATTCTTCATTGGAGCGAAAAAATTTATGTGAACTAAAAAAAATAAAATTGTGCATGTGTGAAAAATCTTGATGTTTTTCAATATGATTATGTAAAAACTACCAACACTAATCAAATAAGTGTTATATATATTATCTAATATAATTATAATATATAGTATATAACTATAGGTATTATTATAAATTATTATAGTTATTATTAGTATAACATTATATATTTTATATTAACTATTAATTTAATATTTTTTAATATTAGTAAATGTTTAGTATATTTATTATGTAATAATATTTATATATATATAGATACGTATTATCATATATATAATTTAATATATATTATATATATTAGTATATATATATATATATGATATATATATATATATACGTACATAATATATCGAGTAGATATTGCGCACTATCTTGATATAAGGGTGTTTTTTTAACAAAGCAGTTTAATAATGAATTATATATATATATATTATATATATATTATTATATATTAAATTATTATACATATTTATATAATATTTATATATATATATATATATATATAAAAAAGAAAAATTAAAAATTAGAATAAAATTTATATATATATAAACTAAATTAAAAATTAGCATAAATTGACAAAAATTTAAAATTACCAACCGTTACCAAAGTAATGTTGTTAATCAATTTTAAAGACCAATTAAAATTTCTGATAATTGAACAAAAGTGGGCGGTGTTTCACACCGGTATTTTCAAATATCATAAAAGTATTCGGAGTTTCACACTAGAATGTTGATAATGTGGGCGTGGTTTAAATTTCTTATTTGATTCTTATGTAACTTATAAAGAGGAGAAGGAGAGCAAGTAGTGAAGATGGAGAATGGTTCTGATGCATGACTTCCTGGTGCGGTGCGGAAAATTTTGCTGCTCGGCCAACCCTAAATAAAAGTTATAAAATGATTTCAGATTTCAGAGAGAGAAAAAGATAGATGTAATAATAAAAATATCAAAACATGTTTTAGAAAAGTAATTTTATCAGAAATTGTA